>JANHFX010001365.1:0-23934 GCA_027560015.1 Chloroceryle amazona
CACGCCCGCAGGCACCGGTGGGCTCACTGCTGCACTTCTCTACCAGAGGGCTTAGGAAATACATTAAACACCAAGATCAGGGCTTCTGAACTCCTGCATCGTGCTTCTGAACTAACTCCTGCGCCTTGCACCATACGTCACACGGGAGATTTCCTTCACTGGCAACGCGCTGCCCAGAGCAGCCTGAAGAAGCCCCACCAAAGAGCGTGCACGAGCTGGCCACCTGGCTGAGAACACTCCGCAGTGAAAAGCACTTCCACTGTTTTACGTGGATTTTGTGTGTTTCTGGGGCAGAGGGAAGCGATCAAGCTCTGAGTCACCGCTCTCTGTGCGCGGCTTGAGCGTCCTCGTGAGCCAGGGGCCTGTGCTTTGGCCACCCCCAGAGACACCCCTGTGCACAAAATGCTCCTGCCGCTCCGCCCGGCCAACTCGTCACCTTCCCTGGCCACCAGACCTCCTCCTGCAGACGTGCTTCCCGCAGCGATGTTTCTAAATGTGACTCAGACTTGGCTTCACACCTTCCCTGGATAAACAGCCCATGTTTTTCAAAGCTGCAAATGTTCAGTACAAAGACTGTCTCATTTTGTAGAGGTCCCGGTACTTTACTGTGATGAAATACACAAAAAGAGGAAAGGATGAATAATTAAATGGTGTGTTAACAAGCAAAGAACACCTACATCCCACTACTTCAGAGAGAGAGATAGACCCAACTTTTCATTTTCACCTCATCGTAGCCCCCTTGCTTTTCCAGAGCCAAACAAGAAGCAATCGAAGTGCCAAAAATGTGTGAAGTGCTAAATCCCACGAAGTCGGAGTTGCTGCATTTAGCAGATCTCCCAATCTGCAGTGCTGCTCCTTCTTTGCTACGGCAAGAGGAGGACGGTGCCAAATTAAGCACAGAATGTGATTTCCCTTTTCTCTAGAATTAACATAACATTGGAAAATTCATTGTTACTTCTTATACTGTACAGAGCGAGGAAAAGAAACTTAATTTAAAACCTTCAGACCTCACGATTAACCAGGAACTCAAGCGAGGTTCACTGCAAGGTTTGCTCATGTCACAAACGTCTGGAGTCTAAGCACAGCTCTAAGCATTTAGCCTTGACTCAAAGCTGAGTATGGACTTTCTCGGATGTCTTAGCACAAGGTTACTGGGACTCGGCGTAAGCTACAGAGAAAGGGTGAAGTGGGTGAACACCTGAAACATTCCAGCGGTCAGGTCCCTCGGGCAGTAAGGGACAGCAGAGGTGAGGTGTGGGGAACCTGCCTGTAAGCAGGAAGGGGCAGCAGCTCAGAGCTTGGCAGGCAGTTCACAAGTTCACTAGAGAGCGTGGGATGTTCCTGCATCGCTAGCTCGTGCCGGACTCCTCCATGGCCAACGAGCACACGTACGCTACCTACCAGCACGCAGCGCAAGGGCTGCCTCCGACAGCCAGAGCATCCCTGCTTGCCATGCAGGAGTAGCCCAAGAACTGCCAAGCAAGTTGTTCTGCATCACTGCCACCTTGTGAAACTGCAACTGGAAGAGTCCGCAGAGTGATGCCCCCTTTAAAGTCCCGGGTGTATTTATGGCTTGACTTATTGATCACCTCCCTTACAAAAGCCTACTGTGTTCCAGTGCTCCTCCAGTCAGGCTTTCCTGGGAAGGGACAAAATAAAGGTTGGATTTCCATGAAGGTTAACATTCCAGAGGAAGAAGTAATGCCCTGTGTTCTGCAACGCTTCTGGCAACAAAAAGCTATTTTTCAAACCCTGTGGTCACCACTGAGCTTTTCGTGGGATTTTCTTTCCCTCTTTTTTTTTTTTTTTTAAAGTGTGGATGATAAAATACTGTTTCAGAAGCTGGTATTCATGGATGTCTCTCGAAGACGAAAAGAAAATATTTATTTCCTTTTTATGCTTGTGAATCAGAATGTTCTATTTAAAGAAAGTGCCCTCTGCCGGATTGCTCATGAGTTATTACCCCTTATGGAAATAAAGGAGAAATATCAGGAGGTATTCTTAGTCATTCCCTTCCCCTGTCTCTTCTTTTTTTTCTTAATTCCTTATATACCCATGTTTTAGAGAAGTGCCTAAGATAGAGCAAGATATCTTGGCATTCCTGGGCCTAAAAAAGACTTACTCTTTTAACCCCGACACTGAAGCATTTCGTGAAACATCAAAAAATGGTACAAGCTTCAGCCATTTCACTTGGATATCACAGGGTGCATTTTGCATTTTTATCCGGGGTTTGAATTAATAAATTACCTCCCCCTACAACAGATTTAGTTGTAGAGAACAGGATTTTGCCGCTGCCCCCGCACACTTCCCTGATTCTTTTTCTGAATCAAAAGCCAGTCGCGTGTGCCTACTGACATGTTGTTAACACCAGGCATAGGAAGCAGCCTAACAATTGACAGGAGCTGGAAGCTGACTCTTCCCCTTCCTCACGATGGTCCCCTACCACCAGAACAAAGGCCGTGCACTGCGGAGAATAGGAAAGCGCCGATGTTCTCACCACAGCTGTTTTCTGGCAAGGGGACAGCATCCAGCACGTACAAAGTCAGGCAACTTTACCAGCCCCAAACTGCACAGTATTTAGAATACTCAGAGTTCAGCAAGTTCTTCATCCTCTATTTTTTTTCACTGAAGTGCCAGGTTTCAGCCTGAAGCCAGAGTTTACCCGCAGTTTTACAACGCACGTACACGCACATCCTAGCTACGGGTGCCTGAGCAGCTCCTAGCGGCTAAGGACATCTCAGGGAAGCCCCGGAGTGCTCTTACAGCCTGTTCACCTTGTGAACCCAGAGATTCAGCCTACTTCAGAATCCTTCCAGCCAAACATAACTCCGAGAATTTGTGAGGTAACCTCGCATGGGAAATGTAGGTAACACGCTCTGCCCAGGGCACGGCCACGCACACCATTCCTCGGCGATTTCCCTGCAAGAGCATTAGATGTGGTTTGGAAAACAGCAATTCTTAGGCTCTTTTTCCCTGAGCGATAGCAGCTCTTCCAGTAACAGCATTCTCAAGCCAAAGGGAAAGGCAGAGGCCAGAGAAAATGAATGAATCAGAAGACACGCGAAGAAAAACTACAAGGAAATGTCATCACATCCTTTCAGTCTAAAAGTCTTTATCATCTTCTGTTAAAAAAGAGGACAGGCAACAATATGTTTCTTTAAACTCTATCAGCTTCTAAAGTGAAATGAGGGGCTTTGGGCTGTATGTTCTTTTAAGTGGGAAGCACGACCAAGCCATCACCGTTCACAGAACGCTTAATCTCCCTCCTGTTTTAATATTAATACAATACAATTCTCCTCAGCAATCAAGGCCACTCGTGTGAGGTAAGTTTTCCTCAGCACTTATGACTGTTAGTGGAAAACAAACAAAGTAAACAAAAAAAGACACCCCCCCCCTCCAAAAATGTCAATATTCTGTCTTGCGGGCGCAGGGCGGTCGAAGGGCTGTGCTCGCTGACGCTATAAAGCACGTTCCAAACCCAGCAGCAGAGTTCTCTCTGCACTGGCACAGCTGTGCAGCCAGGAACGCTGCTGCATCCTCAGCTCCTCTCTTTTCCACAGCTGTCTGTCTCGCGTGGGACAGCTGCTATCCTTGCCCTCGAGTGTTGAATGGAAGCAGTTATTTGTCATATGTAAAGAAGTAGCCGGCCTCTTACACTTCCATGTAGGAGAAGTCTCTTGTGTTTCAGCAAATAATTGCTTAAAATATAAAATTAGGAAAAAACCACCCTAATATCTGTATTTTATTAATAGTATTTACCCTGTGAAGTAAACTGAGCTAAAACATATCTGATTGCTTCCGAATTCTCTAAAATTCAGGTGCTAAATTTCCCTCCGGGACCTGATTCCTGTTCTTCTGCAATTAGCAAAATAAACAGTGCTATGATAAATATCATTATTTACCCAACAAAGTGATCCAAATCATTCTGTGATATTTTTTTTCCTTCTTTTTTTTTTGTGTCCCAAAGGCAATAATGTGAAAACACGCTGTGATTTATTTGGGGTACTGTGAATGGTATGTTCTGTGTCAGCAGGCAAGGAAGTAATAGGATCAGGAGAGCAGAGCAGAAATGCAATCACGTCACACTAAATAATCACAAGGCTTTTACTTTGGGTGGTGTCTTTTAAAGAAAAAAAAAAAGGTAGATAAACACGATCAGCACAGTAGTGTCAGGGAATGAGGCACAGAAGGAAAACACAGGGCACACCATCCTAGACAAGCACTTACTGAATCACCCTGCGAAGGGTGGGGGCCGGAAGATCAACACATCTCATTTATTTTTATGAAATGAGCATGAATCACTCACTGCCATCCCATATTAAAAAAGCCCTTGAATAATAGGTGTGGTTTAATTTAAAGAATATTTTTTAAAATGTATTTCACAAGGCAAACGTTGGAGGGGAAAATCATATAACGAAATAAGACAGTAAAGACTTGCTGCAGGTAAAGTATTCACGCAGCCATAACCCAGTCCCTCCTGCCTGGCTGAAAGGAAAAACATCTATAATAACAAAAAAATTACATATCCTTTTTTCCAAGATGCAGCAAGTAAGACACAGCATTCCATGTTCCCTCCAATGTTTGAGGCTATTAGGGGAAATAATGAGCAAAGCCTAAAGTTTCAGCAAATAGCATTCTTCTTTTACCTCCTGGAGCTAGATGTGTTACAGCAGAGCCAGGTCGGGATCAAACAGTTGGGATGGAAAAGAGCTGCCCCCCACACCTCCGAACAGCAGCCCGTGTTTCAGGAGGACTTTGAAGCAATGCAGTTAACTAGTTTGTTTCACTGTAATTTTCACAAATCTGGCCTTATTGAAGTTTGAAAAGAGAAAGCTATTTCTGCAGTGTTAATGCCTTGGGTAGAAGGGAGAGATCCATTTTCAAACCAAAGCCCTTCATAACACATTTTCCAGCACCACAAAATGGATTTTTAAATTACAGAAATCAGAAGAAACGGATCGTAGTTGTGAAGCGCAAATTGAAGCATTTTGACATCCGCATTGTATTTTCCCATGCTGAATTAGCATGCTTAAGCTTTACCCAAAGAAAAAACCTTCCCCAGCACGGCACAAAACCACACCTTCCTACAGCCCTGCACACCAGGAGTCTGCCTCCACTGTCCCAGCGCTGCCACGTCCCTTCTGCTGCCCACAGCGACGGGGGCTCGCTCCAGACGGGCACCGCTCCAGGGGTTCGGAGCCTCGCGCGCTGAGCACGTTCAGGAGCCAGATCCGCATTGCGAAGGGCAAGGATGCGTCCTACACCGCAGCGTAAACAAAGGTTTCTAGCAAAGCGAACGAAAGTCACTTCACATTGTGGTGTGAGACGTTTGGAAGTTATTCCCACTTCTGGTGGCACTCTGACTTTAGTCAGTCTGACAAGAAATTTCCTGGGATGAAGGGCAGGAGTTTTTTGTGCGAAAGGCAGACAGGCGATTAAAAGGAAGGAAGCGGTGACTACGAAAACAAACAAAAAAAGAGCAGGTTTTCAGGATTTGAGCGGGTGGGGTGTCCACGGGAGTGGGGTTATCACAAGGGAAATGAAGTGAGAAATATGAACGGTGAAGGTGGCTGGGTGTGAAGAACAAACACCTTTCCTGAAGTAAAAATACTGACAGAACTAATAGAATAGGCAATTCAAGAATAATCTGTTAGCAATAACTCGGTAAGGGGGTATGTGTGAGGAGGCTTACAGCAGCGTTCGAGTTTCAAGCCACTGCAAGTCAAAACTACAAGTCACAGAGAAGTATTGTCAACGAGTCAGGTCAAACAGCATTGGGAACACTTCTCATGGGACGCTGCAAACACTAGATGTGTCGGATTCATCGCTGTTGTAAGAAACAAGGGAGGCAAAAGTCTAGTCAAGGACTTCCAGGGTGATAAAAGAACCCTCCCCTTTTCTTTTTTTTGCCTTGCTGCCCATTGTCTGCCTACTCGATTTTATTAGCAGAGAATGGAGACGTGTCCCACGTTACAATTACCTAGCACGAGTGACATCGTGCAAAGCTTCCCAGAACCTCTTTAAGGCTTTTCCAGCCTTGTACTGGAAGGGAACAGCTTAGAAACCAACACCCAGGCAGACGGCGTTGATATTCTTATATTTGTGTATCTCGTTCCCCAGTGAAACGACGAAGGCACCGAGCGACTACGAACAAGTTTCTGAACTGCCTTTAAACATCCTGGGAAGTGGAAAACTTCAGGAGGTATCTGCAAGTACAAGCAAGGTCAAGAGAGATAGTGTCAGGGTGGGTCTAAGACAGTGTTTGAGGACATCTGATGGAGGACAAATAGGCCTTCCTTTCACGTCTGAAACCTACCTGCCAACTCAGAGGACAAAAGAATGCCGCTGAAACGCGAGAAGTGCCACAGAGGAGGAAGGTTTGTTCAATTACACAACTAAAATAAACAGTATCACAAAGTCAACGCAGACTGAAGTTAATAGATACAGCTTCTATCAGGCCTGGCATTCAGTGCAGAATGGATACAGGGAACCTTTCTTAAACATGTGAATGTAAATACAAACGTTTATCAGAAATATAAGACACAAGGACAAAGTTTTGCCAAGGTCATAGAAAAAATGATTTGCCTCACTCAAATCTGGTCGGACTTGTAGCAGCCAAGGAGGACAGCCCCCTGCTCTAAAGAATCACTGTCTTTAACCGAACAAAACCCACAAATGCCACCTATAAATACTAGGTTCAGAAAAAGAGAATTCACATTTCTGTAGGAGCCATTTCCACACTACAGCCTACAAATAATCAATATTCTTTATTCCTAGAGGAAAATGTGCTTAGCTGCAGAGGCACCTTCCAGGGAGCAGTACATGAGGTAATCTCAAGCATCCCTATAGCCTCCCTGAAACACCCTGGTGCCAGGATATGAATAGAGGCTGGTTTTCCCCAAGCCCCTATGTTCTGAAGCTAATTCTAATCAAACATTCTGTAACAACATTCACAAGAAATGCAGCTCACACAAAGATGAACTCCTGAGGAATGCCACTGACTGGGGGGAGAGGGAACCAAACCTCTGCTGAATTCCCCTTCCGTGCCTGCATTAGTAGAGATAAAAGGAAACTCTCGACTCAGTCATTCAACCAAACTCTGCTTTTAGCTCTTCAGACATTTCTTACTGTACAGTGACAAAGCAGGATGGACTTTGGGTTTTACAGCAAGCGTTTTTTGCTTTTTTCCTGCACTTTGGACACACAAAACCATCCGGACATACCTCTTTGGGCTTTGCAGAATCTCACTGTTCACCGATTTCTCAGACCTCGCAATCGAGTGTAAACATAATCAGACACAATTTAAAATGTTAATGCTTACGACGGGCCTTTCTGACTTCATTTTCTAGGGGAGCAGGGCTTCTGTGCTTGCACTGCTGGCCTGCCCACTCGTTCAGTGTTACGGTTTCATCCCGCGGTTGCTTCCTACCTCCCTACTCTAAAACCTTTCAAATCACGGCTTCGCATCAGTCAGTGGCCGATGGAGCGAGCAGGCTGAGCGGCCGCTTCGCCCAGGGGAAAGGGGAAGGAAAAGTCATCTTCCCCGTGTTTTGAGGGGCAGGGCTACCCCATCAAACTGCCCGCCAGTCCTGGCCAGCCAGACCTCTCTGAACCAGCTGCCCCAGACGCAGCAGATCGATGCGGGAGGGGGCTGTGCAGTGCTGGGGTGGTCGTCAGGGCTACAGCAGAGGAGCACTTACCCCTTCTATCATGGACACTGGATGCACTGGGACAGAACTGTGGACACAGAGTCAATGCTAGGCTACATTGCCCTGCTCACGGGATCTACTGCCATTTATGGGAACTCTTCGGGGTACGGTTATTTTCAAATGGAGGACGGAGGAGCAGAAGAGACCAAGCTGATTTCTGGGACAATCCCAGAAAAGCAGAGAGAAAGACAGGAGTTCTGGGACATTGCTTTTCCTTATTGGAGATTGGTTTTTGTTTAGCTCTTAGGGAAAAATGACTTTCACATTTCTTTATCTTTGCTGCAGAACAAGAACTCAAGAACATCGAGGGTGTTAATGGGTACATGGGATTTTTCTATGACCAGTTAATAACGCCTGCACAGCTAACATGGACTGCAAGTCAAAGGTAACACACCCAACTACAAAACATGATGCGACTAATCATATTTCTTCCATTGTGACAAGTTCCGAACACAATCTGAAAATGACAAGCACTTTAAGAAGTGACCCAACATCATTTAAAACCAACCTTCTCAAGTGGTGCCAGAGCAGTACTGTAGCCCAAGAAGCTACCT
Source organism: Chloroceryle amazona (assembly GCA_027560015.1). Lineage (NCBI taxonomy): Eukaryota > Metazoa > Chordata > Aves > Coraciiformes > Cerylidae > Chloroceryle > Chloroceryle amazona. The sequence goes on from JANHFX010001365.1 coordinate 8,264, forward strand.
CAGAAAGGATTCCTGCTGCTTTTACAGTACTGCGTGTAATCAGGGATGCAAAATAACCCAAGGAAATATCCAGGCAAAGTCACTACTTCTGTCCCCAGGCCAGGCAGGACTCGGTCCAGCTTTACAAACAGTTTGCACAGAAGACAAATGAATGTGACGATCACATTCGACACGCTTACCTCCCATCCAAAGTTTGTTTCCTTTAATGTGCTCCTTTGTACTGTCATATAGGGTCCAAATCTTTCCCCAACTTCAATCTTCTTTTTGGCCCAAATCCCTAGCCCTGCCCCTGGAATCGAAGATTCTCTGAGTTCAAAATCTGGTGGGATTGGAATGTCATCAGGAATGTAGACGGGAGCTTCATAAGGTGAACCCTCCTTGGGAGTGAAGTCCTCACTGGTGGGAAAGGGTGATGGAGGTCCGACAGGAATGGGGGACATAATACTGTCCTCTGTTTCCTCCTCTGCACTTTCGCCAGCAAGGAGATCAGGGTCGGTCTCGTACATATTATTTACAATCTCGCTGTCACCTAAAAGGGGAAACAGCAGAACAAAACACACTGAAATACTCACGTGAACATTAGTTAATCTCCTCGGGACAGTTTCATTTCAGCCTAGTTCACATGCTTTAGGGATAGGAGTCATCACAGCGAAAGAGATAAGCCTGCCCTGCAGAACTCAGGTGGAACTGAGGTAAGAATATCGTTTGCACAGCACTGGGTGCTCCGGAAGGATGAGAAGGAAGCTAAACCGCAGGCCTGTCACACCACACGGGATCGGGGTGACTGCAGCAGCTGTTCCAGGAGCAGGAAGAGGAAAGAAACCACAGAAGAGGTGATCAGGGTACCCTGGGACCAGGTATTGTTTTAGCTGGCTCGATATATTTTGTAGAGGAAATAAAATTAGAAATCAAGCTAAAACCTGACTTCAAGTTGGGCAAGAACTCTTGGCCTAGTATTTGGGTTTCTGGGGTTCAGTGTGTCACGCCACAGAAGCCGTGGCTGATGTCACCTTCCAGCTACATCTCAGCAATGTCCTGCAGCTGTTTTTCCTACGCCTCAGCTGCAGCAGTTTAAGGTAGTAGAAAAAAAAACCCCACCCACGAAACATGTAAGAAGATTTGAATGGGTTGGATATAGAATAAAGGCACAATTTTAAGTAGGAGGAGCTAATGTTATCAGCCAGAATTGACAATGGCATCCAGTTAGGAATATCACCTCCCACCCTTCAGGCTTAGCATCTTCAGCATCACAACCGCAGCGTTCCGCTCAGTGCCTGCTAAAGGCTGGGGATCAAAAATTAGCCCAGAGGATAGGAAGAGAGCGTGTGTGCGTTTGGGGAAAACAAACAGCACTCCCCTCCAAAGTAAATACCCTTAATCCTGCAGGGATTTTTAAACTTCATTTTCCAGCAGCAAACTCTTACACTTCAGAGAATGACAAGTCAATTCCATTATTAAACCTGTAACAACACGCATTCATTTTCTGGTTTGATATTGGCTTGCACAAGCTAAAAATATTCTTCAAACATCCCTTCCTCTTCCATCACTTGCCAAAAACAAATACTCTGAGACATGTTTACCAGAATGCACTGAAAGAAAACTAAGTTAGAGAGAAGTCTGTGAACACAGGAGCTGACCAAGGAGTTTTCAGAAAGTACTTTTAACTAGAAAATGCCCGTCTGCTGAATCCAAAACGCTTCCTTCAGACACGCATTTCAGTGATTTCACGGCAGAATTCTGCTTGCTGGGTGCAGTTCTGCTAAGAAACTGCCACGTTTCCTCCAAATTCATTTATGGATCAACTAAAGAGGCCAACCTTCCAAGGTAGCCTGGCCACAGGGACTCGGAGGGCTCCCTCCAGCTACTCCCTGCTGTACAGAGGGGATTCCGCAAGTCCCCCAGACCTGTAGTTCTAAGAAACTCGGCCACATTTCCCCAGCAGGAGCCCAGACAAGCCAGCTGGAGCTCTGCTGCAACTCTTCCCTCTCCGTCACGGGGCCAGCGAACACAGGGGATTGTAGCCGAGCGATGTCAGAGCTCTGAACCCAAGAATACATTTCATTTTTCTGTTTTCAGAACCAAACGCCCCCATCAGTTGCCCCCTTTTCTCCTTCACTTCCCTGACCATACAAAGTTTTGAAATGTATGTCCTGTGATTACAAAATTAGTATCTTTTTAAGCTTATTATTATGTTTTAAAGACAGAGAACTCTGGTTTTTGACCAAGTTTCCCTTGTATACAGTGAAATTCCCACCGTTGTAAGGCAACAGAACTCGTCTTTGGGAAGCATTTAATGCCTCAGATTGTTAGTGCTAAGCAGGGCCTTTCACAGATTTTTATCATCTTTCTCATCCAAAGTATAACACTTCACATCATGCGCCGTACACGAGCAAACAGTTATGCAGGCATCATAACTCTTTTAAACACAGTTACCAGAACTGGTCTCTTGTATTTCCTCCATCTGAAACAGGATACACAGATATATTTAGTTCCAGCTTCCCAAAGCACAAAGACCATTGATGAAATTTCCCCTTAACTAAAAAAGAGCATTTTCACTCTGTTTGAAGAAGAAAGTTTCAGACATTTTCCCTGAAAGCTGCTTGTGAACAACAAAATACCCCCAATTACTATGGAACTTTAAAGTTTTTTCCACATTAATAGGAGTGCTCATTAGCATATCAGCATATCCTGTTTGATGTGAATGGGATGAACCAATCTCCACATGCCTCCTATCAAGCTGAAGCAGAATTGAGATTATTTCCAAACATAGGGGGGTTAGCTGGCAAGAAAACTGCACTTTTTAACAGTTCTGATTCTGGAAACTCTACCCTATAGGAATAAAAGTGGTCTAGAGATGCTCTGATTCATCAACTCAATGCTAAATCATTTTCACCAATCAGAAAATTATGCACAGACAGAACAACTGCTCCTGGTCAAAAACTGAGTGATACCCAAAGTAATCCTCATGCACTCCCAGCAGCCAAGCGGTGATGACCTGGAAGCATCTTTCAGCATTTCATAAGGTGTTGGAACTCTCACTAGGAAGAGTCAACAGAGCTACAGCAGGTAAAGAAAGACTCGGGATAAACAAGGTGAGAACTTTGTTCCGACTCTCCCGTGGGCTGTTCCCTGGACGTGACCCATCTCCCCATCCCGAGGTGTCAGGCATCCCCACGGACCAGCTCCTGCTGTCACACCTGTGACAATGCCAAACACCGGCACGAACAGGAGACAGGCTTGAGAAGCGAGTTACACAACCCCTTCTGAACATGCTAAAAGAAAACAAAAAACCCCCGAACAAACCAACCAAGCAAATAATGGCCAAGTCCAGGGAGCTTGAAATACACAGGAGCTGGGGAGCTTTATGTTGGACTGGGAGGGCACTAATGTTTGGGGATTTTTCCAAGAGGAGTCAATTGCTAAACTACAACATTCATACATAAATGGAGCTTTTTTTTTTTTTTTAATCCAAAAAGGGAAAAAGTAGGGGGAGGGAAACAGAAGAAGGGGAAAAGAAAAACACATTTGTCATACAATACAAGTAGTTGAAGTATTTTGGGAACAGATTTGCCATCTCTCAATTAAACATGAGGCAGCATGACTGTGCTTTCATTGCACGGTAGTTTCCACTATGATAACAAGTCCAACAACCGCCTCATTGTGGGCCACGCAGAAATGAGAGGGACTCCCACAGTGCATATTAATGACTGACCTCTGATGTAATCGGGGGGGGAAACAGCACCCAACGAAAAGGACGGGTTTTGCTGCAGCAGGGAAGACAGCTCTTGCTGCCAAATAGAAACCATCAGGCAGAAGAGCTGAAAAAGCCAGGCTCCACCAGAGGCACACAGGCTACAGCTCTTCTCCAGCCTCAGAATACACCTTCTGTCTGGAAGACACATCTCCTCCTCTTTTTTTTAATGCCTAATAAAGATTTTCCTGAGTTCATGCCTAAGAAACCTGGTGGCAGACTTTACTAAAGAAGAGGATTTTGATTCCTTTGCCAAGTTTTTTTTTTCTGCAGCTTTAGAGGAATACAGAGACCTGCCTGCTCCAGCTTCCAAATGTCTCCTCTGCTAAAAAGCACAACCTTCCCTACTCAAACACATCGCCAGAAACAACCTTTCATAAGCATCATCTGCTCCATAATCCTGAAAATACTTGTGGTTGCTGTAACTGTTTTCTCTCCTAGTATTAGCAAGTCAAATTATTTTCTACTCTATGATTAGCCTCTTTTGCACTTAAGAAACAGGAATTCCAACCGAGTTGAGAATCAAAACTAGGTTTATTGGAGCACAACCTGTGAACATTTTCCATTTTTACAGGTAAGGTATAAGGACACCTCACTACTGAGCACTGTTAATTTCATTTCTTCCATGGGACGATCAGGCCAGTTCTGACTAGATTTTCTTTTACTCTGAAGTTGAACCCACATCTAAGTGACCTCGTACATCAAGAGAAATCATGAACCAAGGCTATGGCATTGCTGGGAGGCCCCTAATCATCGTCCTGTGGAATCTTCTAAGTTGCCCTCGCTGCACATCGTAACCTTTACCAGGCTCAGCGCTCCTCTCTGCGTTAGTCTGGACATAACACAACTGGTTAACAAGAAAAAGAAACAGACACAGAGAACACCTTGTTGTTTAGGGACAATCATCAGCTCTGCCAAGTTCCCTCCGATCAGCTGGCTGCTCTTCCAGAGCTGTACGTGGGATGTGGCCATTCACCGATGACAACCACGCTGTCCTACATCTGCCCCTCTTCCAACAGCAAGTATTTCAGCGCTCCGGAATGCCTGGTTACGTGAAAAGCGGTCCAGAGATACAACTTGACCTTATTGTTATTGTCATGAAACTAAAATTAGTCCTTCAAAGCTCACTAGCAAAATTACTCCCTAAAAAGACCCATTGAAAGGTTGTTTCCACAGATAATCAGATACGGGCATAGGCTTAAAATCTGTGTGACACCAATGAGGTTCTTGCAACAATGAGAGTGATCCTTTAGTACTGGTGAGAGACCTCATGAATAATCTATTTAGCAGCTGTTAGGGAAGAAAAAGAAAGTCTGATGTTAAAGGAAATGGTGGGAGAAGAAACAACGGTTTAGATTTTGGGTGGGTTTTTTGTAGGCATTTGTTCTTTTAATGTGTTTATGCATATTATGAGATAATATAAAATTCTACTAAGGAAATATCTACTTATCTGAAATCACCAAGCATCTTCCACGCTCACAGACACTGCAAGGAGCATCTCTGACTCCTTTGCAAGGGGCGCTTACAGAACACACCAAGAACGAGTTACTATGGGGCACCCCGTGACTGACCAGAAAGCACAACCTGCCTTGAATTCCACTGACCTCGAAATAAAAATAAAACTGGGCCCAATCCTACGTCCCTTCTGTACTCAGAGCTCCCAGCAGTGCAAAGGGAATAGCAGAGAGAACACCAAAGTGAGCCCGTAACGCTTCTGTCACACTCCAGGCTGCCACGCTGGTGGCTGCCACTGGCTGCCTTTCCAAGCCCCAGTCTGGCAGACAGCTCCAGAATGGGATGTTCACACCAAGAATTACAGGCACCCACTGAACTCAGGCTTTGCCTTGAAGCTAATCTGGAACCTCAGGCCTGAGAAAAGAGTTTGAGCAAAAAGGTAGGAGATACCAATATGCACAATTGTGACTTTGCATGTGGGACTGAAGCAACACAGTGAGAGGCTGGCAGATTCTTTTGCCTTGGGGATTAACTGGTTGCTGAGAGGTTTCTGGGCTTTGGGGGTTTTTGTTTTGTTTGGTTTGGTGGTTTGGTTGTCTTGGCTTTATTTGCTTGTTTTGTTTGTTTGGGGTTTTTTGTTGTTGTTTTTTGGTTGGTTGAGTGAGGTTTTTTTACTTAATTATTCAAACTTCACAACTCATTCCTCGCTGCAAGTTCAGAAGTGCATACGGGTATTAGCACAGGGGTGCTGTCTAGAATGGTTTGTTCTTTGGCTGCTGCAATAGCCCAAGAAAAAGGTATCATCAGAAAAATGCCCACCTGGTCCAGACTTCCCTGGGATTCATTTCCATTTTCCTTGGTGACCTCCAACATCTCTTCCAACCCAAACAGGGGAGTCACCACCCCCTTTACAACACCACAGAACATCCTGAGGCTCCTACACCATAGGGATTGTCCTTTAGAAACGTTCCCCAGGACAGAAAACAAGGCAATCAAACAAAACCATTCTAGATTCGGTGCGGAGTTAGAAGGAAGGTGTGGAATATTGCACACCTCCAGAAAACAAGACCGCCTGCATTTCTACCTCTGGGGTGAGAGGATTCTGTCTCTATTTGCTGTACACTCAGTATGTTCCACCAGCAAAAATAAAGTCATTTTTGTGATCAATTTGTAGACCAGCAGAGCTGAGAATGAATCATCAAAATTACAGTTCTATCAGCCAGCAGTGCAAACACTTCCACTGAGCAAGCGTGTGCTTAACTGCTGCCAACAACTGACAGGGTTCGTTACACCTCGGCGTACTGCGCTGCCCATCTCTAACTCACTCGAGGTGGATGATAACGAGCCCTGTCCATACCCTGCCTTACTGCAGGAGCCTCGCCGCCCGCTCCCGCTCAGTCCTGAGCCGGGCAGAAAGCCGAGAGCCCGGCGCAGCCCGAAGCGCAGCAGACGCTTCTATAAATCCGAGGACCAAACAGCACCCACCCAAACAGTCACTTTGGAACTGCGAATGATCTCAGTGATCAGATTGCCACCTGATGGCCACAGCTGAAATACAATAGAGAACCAGAAACCTACTCCCTACTTGGGCTGAAGCTGTCTGGCCTGGGTTACAAAGGCTCAGTGCCACCAGCTTCAAGCACTTTGCAGCAGCAGCAACTGGCACCAGTCTCCACAGGCTCACGTCCTCTGGGACACAGGTTTTCTGCAGCACGCTTTGCCAACAGCAGCATCAAGATAAAAAGTCAAGGTGTCCACCACAGTCTTCAGTGTGACTCGGACCATTCAGTTCAGCTAGGAAAGTGTTTCCCAGTCACTCTGACGGTGAAAGTACCCAACTGCTGGCCAGACAGTTCACCTACAAAGACACATTTCCCTCAAGGCACACGGGGTCTTCAGCCTAAAGCAAAGAATGGCTGGTACCAACTTCAAAGAGCTGGCACACGAGAGCCAAAGACCTAAACTCCAGTGCAGTGCGAAGCCATCTCTGGAAGCGAGTCGAAAACAGCCAGGTTTCCTTCTGCCAGAAGGGATGCGAATTAGTGCCAGGACCGTGGTGACAAGAACGATGCCTTTTTCATTAAGGGTGGGATTGAAGCACTAAATGCTTCACAGCCACACAAAAATGGCTTTTCCTCTGTCCACAGACAATATTCATTTAATTGTAATGGTTGTAAGGAAAGGACAATAAAGAATAAGTCACTTATTATTACTTACTACTTTTAAGCTTCTCAGACCTGCCACAGTTTCTTCCTTCCATTCATTGCAAGAACCTTTCTCCTCCATCTACACTACACTGGTAACTACCTACAGCTTTTGCGAGAGGATGCTGCTCAGAAAGCAACACATTCAGCAACCAAACCAGAAACTGCCAAAGAGCAACCACTACCGAAAAGCAACGTCCTGCACACGCCTGGGCCAGGGCTCTGCACGGCTCTCCCACTCCGGAGCGATGCTCTGAAAGGTTTCCCATCCAACTCGAACTGCCAAGGGAGGAAAAGTAAATTCTGCTTTAAATGAACATTTAGAAATGTCTTTTTTTTCTCTTTCATTCATTCCTGAAAACCCTTCATCGTCACAAGTTTTACAGCTGAAAAAAGATTTGGGTGATAAATGTAGAGGGAGGGAAGTGGTCACAGCAGGGAAGTGGTTTTGCCAACCTGCCACCGTGCCAGAGGAGAGCCACGGGACCTGTTCTGGCCTTTCAGAAGTTACACTGCTAATACAGATGCTGATTATGGAAAGAATCCTGAAAACCAGTGCTCAGGTAGCAGAGTCCTGGCAGACAGAGCTGTTCAAAAACTGGATTGCCAAGCTCACCAGAACTCGGGGACATCACCTGGGGGCAAGTAACGCCGGCTCTGAGAAAGCCACGCAAGTGATGATGCCACATCCCAAAGCACTCGCATTTGCAGGACTACTCATAAAAAAAATTTTTTACACATCTCATTGCAATTAAGTCCAAAGGACACACAACTTTTAACACATCTCCTGTGTAAAATTCCAGAAAATTCTATGCAACCCTCTCCCACCAGGGAACTGTCACAGTTGCTGCTGACTTGAGTGTGTCCCAGTCTACCCTCCAGATTACTCTGTCTTTGCAATTAGTGCTCAAGGACCTGGTAGATGAAACTTGCCTGACCCTCTGTCTAGTGTAGAACACACTGAAGCTTAGCCCTGGAGAATACCAAGAACTGCAGAGTTATTCAGAGATGGAGACAGGGAGGGATGCGGCAGGAGGAGGACACAGGACACACGACAAGAGCTACAATAAAAACTGACATTTGCAAGCACGAGACCTTTTCCACGTTCACTCTGTCTATTCACGTTTCAGGTTTTACATTTGGCTTACTGTTTGGTCCTAACTGTAACTCCACCTCAAAAAAAGATTCTGTCTTTTTAATGAAAAGAAGCAGAGAACACCTGACATCAGAAGTGAGCTGTGAGGACAGGTAATGGCCGAGCACAGAGCAGAGACTTCAGCCCGTGTATTTTTCAGTAAACATTCTAAAAAATGCAAACACTTGCTTCAGAACTTGGCTGTAAGAAGACCAGCTATTAAGGATTTAAAGTGCCTTTGGTTTTAAGTAGAAAAAAAAAAGAAATTTGTTTTCTTTTATTAAGGGATATCTGCTGGCAGAAACAAAGACTAAAGTTGAAACAGTATTTCAATGTGTTCCTGAATATGCATCTCCCTCCAGTAAAACCAGTGGGGACAGTGCCCAAATTACTCTCCACTAAATGGCAGCATTATATTTCCAGTGCAACTCCAGTTCGACCAGGCATCAAAAATATTGCCACAGAAGACCCTTTTAGAATCAAACTCTTAAGAGAATGTTGTTGTCCATAACAACCCTTCACCTGATCTCTCTGCCTTCAGCATTTCGGTTTCTGTTTGAATTCAAGACGACATTCCTACAAATTGTGCTACATTAAAAAAATTAATTCAATGCATATTTGGATGGAGTGTACAAAGTAGGGTCTTTGAAGAAAAAAAGCTTTATCTTATTTTTAAAGCCACTGGAAAAAAAAATATATTAGCCTTTGGGATTGCTGTCTGTAAAGTATTTACAAGATAATAGCTCCAGTGAAGCGTCACAAGAAATGTACAGTGTGTGGCACACACAGTCGTAACAAACACTCGTGGAGAATCTAGGGAAATAACAGAAAGAAAATCTGGAAAGGAAGAGATGAAAGTCTAAAGAAAACACTCCACTTGGTAAAGAAAAATCCTAATTGCGTTTCGGTGGTTTGCTGATTTTTGCAACAAAATACCTCCCCTTTCAAAATCTGCAGAACTGTAGAAATGGTCCAATTCTGCAGAAATTTCTTACTGGAAATGCAGTAAAGTGGGACTTTAAAAATGACTGCAAGATAAATTCTTTGCTAAGAGAAATGGTACCTATTTAGAATAAATAAATACATGCAGTAAGCCCAGCTCTCCGAACACTAACAAACGATGCTGGATATTTCTCTCAGTCCTGGATGTCAAACCATAGAACCAGAATAAAGCATTTGTAAGTCTCCAAAAGGAGACCTTGCAATTGGAATTCACATCTTTGCCAAGCGAAAGCTTTTCGGCTGTTGTCACCGTCTCATTGTCATTCAACTCACTGTGGGTTCCCCAGGGTCCAGAACAGGAGTCCTGGCATTATTAACATAGCAGATTAATAGCAGTGGGAAAAGACATTTTCACAAACACGCTAAATATTAATATTAATCGATAACAATTTATATTTCCTAACGTGGGCCAGACAAACAGACCCCAGGCGTGGAGGAGAGGAGGGAGGGCAGAGCACGGAAAGGGACAGTGGCAACAGACTATGCAGAATAAAAGGGAATCAGTGAATCAATGCAGGACAGAGGAGTGAGCCGTGAGGTGGGTGTCAAAAGCAGAGCTCTATTTTCAGAGGCACACAGGCACACATTTTAATGCCACAATATAAGTTGGATTTTCCATCCCTGGCCAAAAAAAAATTTCCAGCGAAGCTCACCGATGTTGTATCGCGTAACAAACAGCAGAGCTCTGCAAAAGCAGTGAAAAAAGGCTTCATATTGTTTTTACCACCCTGAGTAACGCTGTATTCTCAAACTGGATTTGCCTCAACGCTCGTAACACTACATAGATTTTTTATTTTTTTTTTAAATTCAGATATGCACAACTTTACCACGTTTCTGGAGCCGTATGTCAAGCTATTTTCTGCCACCTACTCCTTCTATTTTAAAGCCAGGAGGGAAAAAGAAAAATCTGTAAAACTTGTTGCATTTTTTGTAATGGATTAACCCAGTCAGGTTCTTAAAATCCAGTCTTTGAAAGTCTCTCTCATTATCTCGCATACTTTTAAACTGTGAACTGCAGAAGTAGAAGGCACGGTCCTACTGCTAAAGAGCTCAAGTTATCCACCCCGCGACGTCTGCTTGGTTGCATCGAGCGAAACCATTCGAGCTCAGGACCCCTCAGCACAACACAAACCTCAGGCGGTCACCGAGCCGAGTCCTCCTAGAGCTGTGCACAGCCGATGGAGTTTTGGTTCACAAAATTCATGGGCACATTTTTGCAGTAGCCTCAAATTTCACAGTTTGACCCAAGATTGTTTTTTAACAGACCTGGAAGTCAAGGGAAGATCTGTGCACTGCTCCCTGGCATGAGCAGCAGATCTGCCTGCCCCTCACTCCAGGTACCTGCGTTTCACCCAGCTCAGTCCTGGCTCTGGGGGGACACAGCCTGTCCTCCCCTGCTGCAGGAACACACCCTGGCTTCGGCTGCTGCTCTGAGTTTCTACCCAACCCTCAACTTACCTTCACTAGAAAGCATGGTCTGGCCACAATCCCTTGTCACTGTCCCAAGCCTATGATTAAGAATAGACCGGGCTCTGCAGGGAAGGCTCTGTTGGACTGGGAAGAGTTCCCTCCTAGAGAGGTGTTCACCACCGAGACAAACTTCTCGTATTAGACAGGGGCTGGGAGCAGAGGACTGAGGGCAAAAAGTCCACTGGGAATGGCTTTCCCACTTCCCATGGATTCACTCCCGAAGCACACGGGATGCTGTGGGGTTTTACAGCCAGCCCCTGACTGCCTTGGGGTTTTATTTTGGTGCTCCCACGCTCCGCAGCTTGCCTCTAGAGCACACCAAACCTAACGGTGGCCTTGAAACCACCACAAAAGTCACAAGTAATTGTGTTTTCTCTACGTCCTGGACATCTAGAGAGCTTTGTGATCACACTGCCCGTCACTTTTTCACAACCACTAAAAGCAGGAATTACAAACTGATTTTTCTTAACAGTAATTGCTCATAAACTGATGATACAGCTCTGCTGCAATGGTTTTCCCTCCACAATCAAGCACCACAACAGCAACAGAACCTCCAGTTTGCATTTGCCCCTGATGGCCAAGACGCACCTTTAACTAAACCCATCCAGCCGACTTCCAGCTCCCATTTAACCCGTCAGAGTTTGAACGTGCAAATAAGGAAAATTCAGCAGAGACTCACTTAGAGGTCTACAAACATTTCCCAGCGTTGGGCTGCGGAGTCAAGTTACTGATATTATGGGAACAGAATTGAACTCCTCTCCTGGGCCAAGCACCTTTCCTCTGGCTACCCGTGTTCTGATGGATTACAGAAATGTTTAACTACTATGGAAAAATGGAATTTTAATGGGGCAAGCGATGACAGTAAGAAACACAACTGGTTTCTTACGTCTCATTCTCTGCAGAGACCTCTTTCTCTTTCTCCTCAAAATGTTTCATACTCTAGTTTCAATAAATGTTTGCATTGTGAGCACCTCAGCACAGAGGCTGTTTGGGGCATTTTTTTATTTCCTGATCACTCAAGAGCTCTTTAAGGACAGGCCTTCCTCTCTCTGAGAAAAACAAAAGTACCTGACAAAGAACCAAGCATATATTTAATCCCAATGCTTTATTTCCACTGAAGTCTATTTACAAGTCACTTCTGACTGAGAAAGTGCTCCTAGACTCTTTCTGAAAAACACAGGGCAGGAATGAGGGCAAGTTCAAGAGACGAGGGCGGGAGGCATCGTTCCCCAGAACCCTTCCCTAACAGTGGGAGCAGGGGCTGTTGCTCAGGTAGGATTCCCCAGCCCCCCGCAGATGGGTTAGGGGCCTTGCCGGGGCAGCTGTGAACAAATGTCAGGTAACAGTGGACGTGTTTGCAGGAATCCCACGACCTTCCGTGGAAATTCACCCGGTGCCAGGGAACTCTGCGGTAGTTTTAGACCCATTCAATTCACCATCACACCACAGTATGCTTATGGCTTAGCCCGACAGACACACAAAGATGATTCTTCAGCTGATTTCTTCAGATTCTGGTGTAAGTCAGAATCCGGGAAGATGCGGAAGCATGAGGAAGAAGGGGCACCCAGACAGAGATACATTATCCTGCTTCCCTCCACTCTTTTCCCCAGCAACCCTGGGCGTTGCACCCACCACCTGGCCCTATTTAAAGCCACTACATTATTCTAAAAGGGATTATTTATACTAAAAACGCTCCTGGGACTACTGTATTTGTATTTCAGGGCTGCTGCATCCCCTATTTCCTCACTGCTTTAATATAGCCTGAGGCAGAGCGGGTGAAATGACTTGCGATGCCACTGTAATTTTTATCAAGGCTTGTTCCTGGTAAAAAGCCTCTTTGTTTCAAAGAAATGTGATTTGGCCTTTTTCCTCCTCTGCTCTATTCCTTGGTTAATATACCACTTCCACTTGCCCTGGGGCTAAGAAAGGTATTCCATGGAATTGGTCAAATCTCACTGTTTTTCTTCTAAATCACAACTGGCTTTTTTTCCTCGACCCTTGCTAAGCACTATCTAAGCTGACAGTCTGAACTTGAGGTTTTATTTGTGCCTTAACTCTTCAGCTCCTGGATTTTAACAGTCACATGGGCAGTTAAAGAGATGCACGTCAGGACCGGCCAGCTCGCCGCGCAAAGGAGCGAGGCAGGCAGGAGCAGCTCGGGCTGATGCTATTTACCAGGTGGAGCAAATTCAGGCAGCTCTGAAAGAGGCACATCCAGCCATGGATTCATTTCCTGTAAATTTCAAAGGTAGTTATCTTCCGCCCAGCCAAGGGTTTAGTCTGAAAGAGAGCATCTCCATCCTGAATTCCAGGACAATTAACAATCCCTGGTGCAGGAAGTTTTTGCTACTGTTCAGAGATTTAAACACATTTCTATCCTTTGCTACCCATAAAACTGCATCCACACAGAGCAGATTAAAATCACAGAACTGGCATTCTGCTTTCTTGTGGTTCTTTTGAGATCATTTTCCAAGATGCAGCAAACGTGTTTGGATTAAAATTAAATTCAGACAGGAAAGAGAGTTCATTAAGAGAAACACAACCCAGAAGTATCCAAAGCCTTTACTTCTCCCCAGATAGTATCTGCACCTTGGTGGGCAAAGCAATGCATTTTTAAGTAGGATAAATATTTCTCCTCGTGTTCGCCACGACAGCCTGTGTCCGAGCGGTCTGCAGAAAACAGCAGAAGCGTGGAGTGCAGGAGAGATTCCCTACAGCACGCTCCAAGAAAAGGGAAAAACCCAATACCCGCAGGATCGCCGCTGTGCCCGCCCCGCTCCGCAAGCCGGCTCGGTCACTGGCCATTCAGTCCAGCCTGGCATTCAGGTCTTTTGTTTGTTTATTTTAACGCTTCCCCGTGATTTCCTTCTCTAGTCCCTCTGGTTTTCTGCTCCCTCAATAGCCAAATCTATGTGGCTAATGCAACCAAAACCAGAAGCTCCCTGACCGTTTTCTGTAAGAGCAAATCCATCTGCAGCGGTCCAAAGTCCGGCACCGCCAGGACTCGGGCAGAGCTCCCACCAGTCTCTCTGGAATCTGAGGTACTGGTGGGCTGCACCTTGCACGTTCCAAGAGTCATACACTCTGTAGATTGCACCTATAGGGCAATGGCCTCGCTAATAGGACCAATGTTTCTCATCAGCACAAGTCAAAACTCCACATGAAACCAAACCAAACTCTTTTGTACGTACCTATGAGAGCCAGAGCACCAGTTAGCAGGTCATCAAGTACTGGTTTGTGCTGCAGCACCAAAAAATTCTGCTGACTTCTCCAGGGATGCTTCCTTTGGCGCATCACTTCTCCCTCCCTCACCCCGTTCTCCAGCCTAGTCCCAAAAGCCACCAGGGATGAGAACAGCCTCTCCCAGAGGACCACTCCATGCCCAGACTTGGTAGCCAGTGCCAGCAGTTATTTGAGTACTGGTGTAACTGGAGGCTTGACCGGGCAAGGCGCCGATGGAAGGGAAGAGGCTGACCAGCGGCGCTCGGCCAGCACAGAGAGGTGGCTTTGCCAAAGCCCTGCGCCCGAGGGGAGCCAGGGCCCTCTGGATGCATCTGTGCGAGAACGGAGGGAGGCAGGCAGAGGGGGAGCCACTGATACACATTCAGCCCCACTACACCAGCCCAAACCTCTTTTGTTTTCTCTCTCTTCTCCCTCCCCACACAAACAGAGACACAAACTTTCAAAACCCCTCTGTGCATCTGAACGAACCTCTTCGGAGCACAAACAAAATCCCCAACACCACTTGCCACATCCTATCACAACCGTAATAAAGATGTTTATAGTTTTAACCATCAAATAAAGTGCTTAATTCCACCGAGCTTGTCCCCTCCACTCAGTCACTCCACAGCTTCATTTAGCAGGCCAGTGGTAAAAAAAATTCATTAATTTTTATTAACAGGGAGAGCCATTTGTTCCCTGTGACAATATTTGACTTGTCGAAATGATTTTCACCTCTGCCATGAGGTGCGCGCTCCCCACATACATCACCCGATTACTCCAGGAGCGGCCAGAGTTGCAGTCATTAGCCAGTGAATTAACGACAATCCACAGCGCTATTAATCACGCTGACAAAAGCGTTAGCTTGCTGCTGACCCGAGCACGGCTCTGGGACACGAGCAGAGGAAAGGAGAGCACAGCCACAGGGCTAGGAAAGAAAGGAATTTTTTTTCTTTTTCTGGTTTGCTGGTTGGTTTTTGTTTTGTTTTTTTCTTTTTAAGCTGCTGAGGCAGGGAAAAAAGGGATAGAGAAAGAGAAATTAGACTGTAACAGAGGAGCACTGTTTCAAGCTACACAGGAAAACGGAGGAAGGCATAGAGATAGTAAGAGAAGGAGGAAAGAAGGGACACCAAGTCACCGACGGGATGGAACTCGGAGCGCTTCCATGAAGTAGCACCATTAATTTGTTTCTAATTGTGGTTCGGGGAGCCCGTTCCGCTGGCTTTCGCCAGGGCAGAGCAAGCCTCCAGAGGGGTCTCCTGCAAGAGGCCAATTCCAAGTTTTCATCTCGAGCTGCCCTCCCCCTCCCCACCTCCCACCCCAGTCGCTATTCCGGCACAGCAACTGAAACCCAAAGTGGTTCTGGAGTCGCAGGGATCGCTGCGCATCGGCTCATCGCCCGCCACCGACCCTGCCACCCCTCCCGCAACTTCCG
>JANHFX010001365.1:24034-64193 GCA_027560015.1 Chloroceryle amazona
GGCCCGGGGGGCCGCCGGCGGCGGGGGGGCTGCCGGCGGCGGCGCTGTCCCGCCCGGGCCGCTGCGGCTGGAGTAAGGCGAGGGGGGCAGCCACGGACGCGGTGCCCGCGTCCTGATGGGCTGGAGCGGAGGCAGCGGTCGAACTTTCGGGGACCGCACGCTGCCCCCCAGCCCCGTGTGTCGTGCTGGAAGGCTTCCCGTTGTAGTTCGACGACGTTTGCTATGTCACGGGAAAATAGGACTTCTGGGGGTTTCCCCCCAAGATTTATATTGTGTGTGCAGATGGTTATAAAATTTAAGCTAAAATTCTGTAGCACTACCATCTTTGCAGTTGTCCACATTGTCCAGCTGTCTCCAAATCCTAACGGTGATTTACACTGATGATGTTTTTATATATAGAGCTGTTTTCAATATGTTCTGTGTACTTATTTGCAGATCAACAGGAGTTGATCAAGGAGAGCGAGACATTTTTGGCCTCATAATTGTTTCCCCAAACAATATAATTTCCAGTACACAGAAGACATTAATGAAAACATAGTAACACACGGGGGAAAAAAAAAAAGTAATCCTAGTAACTCTTCCTCCAAATAGAAAACTGCTGACCTACATTTTTGAACCATCTTTCAGAATGGTTTGAAAGGCTTTTTTTTAACTATCTTAATACAAATGATACCCTAGTATAAGAAAAGGTAACAGTCACACACTATGTTCAACTAATAAAAGCATTTGGGAGATCAAATACTTGCCTATGAATACAGCAAACGGGGATATTAGTGGATGTTTTCAATACAGTAAGGGTCTAAACCACTCTGTTTTAAATGAAGGTATTTATGTACTCTGTTAAAGGTAAGCACGTTTTCAAATTTCAAAATGGATAAAAAGGAGATTAAATAATAATAGTAGAGGAAAATGCAGCAATAAAAGATGCTGTCAGGAGTAGGTAGGTTTTTTTGAATCCACTGTGAAAACATTAAAGAGCAGAAGCTTCCTGCTACAATGTTAAATTACATGCAAAGATTATTGATAAATATATGATTCCCATGTCTATTAATTTTAGTTCTGTTTTAAGTCAGAAATATTCTGATTTCTACTATGGATAAGTTTTGAAAAGTCTTAGTGCTCAGCAAGTATATCTCGATAATAACTTCTGTTACAACTGTATTTTTCCCCCTTTTTTTTTTTTCCCTTGGTACTCTTTTCAAGTGAAAAAATGTTATATGGCTAGTAGAAAACCGTAAAGCGGGGGGAAAATGGTGAGTAATTCTAGTGGGGGGAATCAGGTGCATACCCAAGGGTCATTACAGTCCATAACAACAACAAATTGCAATTCTATGCAAACTGCTAGAAAGGGGTATATCATCTTTGTAGGAGAGAGAATAACAGAACTGTAAGATGAATTCATGCCAAATCATTCATCAGCTTTTGCCAAGAGAATACTACATCTTTGTTAGTGAGCCTTTTTGACATTTTCTCCCATTTTTTTTCTTTTCTATATTCAAATGCATGCTAATTATACACATAAGTTGATTTTTTGAAGTCTTTCATATGCAAATATAAATATAGATGTCTCCTTGTGTGTATTTATTTACGTGTGTACTCTAAAATAAAATATAAAATCAATAACACATTTATACTTTAAGACACTTATATTCAAGAAAAAAATACATATATTGAAAATCTGATAAGATGTACTGATAGCGCCTCAGCTGCCAATCGCAGTACTTCCTGACATGCTCCGCAACTGCTTCTGATCAGGAAAATAACCTGCAAAGTTTAACGCAGCTTTACTTTGAAATGCTTTCCCTGGGAAAGGCAAAAAGGACAAACTGAAGAGTTTATACTACTAACTCCTTTTCCTCCCATTTCTTTCAGCAACTCGGCTACAAGATTGGAACTAAGAGGCTATAAAATAGAGGCCCTCAGCACAATGAAATCAGTCTGCTATAAAAGGCAACACATGCCAGTTTTTCCTCCCCAATGGCAGATGCCACACCCTAAAGCAGACAGAAGGCACTGCAGTCTGTGCAAGGGAAGCACAACACAAAGCAACAACGATGGTTCAATTTTTTAGATCGCAAATAATGTTGAAATTCCTTTTGCCATCTTTGCTCAGATGATGAGTGGTGGTGTTTGTTACATTAAAATGCTCCTTTCCAAAAACTCTCATTGTATGCATGAATTATGAATTTATTGTAATATAATATAAAAAAGCTCTAATTGCCATGCATATTATCTGTCGCAAAATGATTGCATTGATACTTGATATCGCAAGTGCACAGTTTCAACCTCAGTTCCATTTTCATTGTTTCATCAATTTAATTATTTTCTATAAACTGATGTTGTCCAAGCATGGTTTCTTTCTCTTGATTATTTTCTGATAAATTATAAACTCTGGTGCTCTGGGATCCCTTTCCAGGATAAACAGCATCATTTTCTAAACTTACTGTTAGTAATTTGTTTATTCCATTGGCTATGACATCTGTACAGACCCCTTAGGCCGTCCGTTCGCAGCTCAACCCCATGAAAATGAGGCGCCTTTCCCAGCAGTACGGCAGCCGTCCTCCCGTTCTGCCAGAGCAGTGGCTTTTGCATCATACAAACAGTAACACTAAAGAGGGCTAGAGAAAACAAACTAATATTGCAATAGCTCCAAGGTGTTGTTTAGGAGGTATTAGGAAAAATATTTACTTTTTCTTGGTGAGGTAAAAATCTAGTCAGAGATTCAGGAGCCTGTTGCATCTAACCTGGATACCCACAAGAGTTTGAAAAAGCTCTGTGTACGAAGAACCCCTTTTTGTTGTGTTCTTGTTCTTTATATTTAAATCCACTGTACAGCTCGATGAAACACTTCACTGTAATTCAAAATTCACTGTAATTCTCATTTTCCTTCTTTTAGATTGGCTATAGATTTAATGAGGAAAAAATAATTATTTGGGCTTTTATTAAAATATCACTTGTTTTACTAGTTAAACATCCAATCAAATCATTCTGAAGTCAGTGCAAATCTTTTAATTGATTTCAGTAAGGTATAAATCAGATCACAGAAAAGTAAGCAGCCAGCTCATGGCTTTAGCTTTACACTTTAGCTTTGTATTGTGAGCTATAGTAATGGGATTTTGCTTTTAAGAGAACCCTTATGCGGTCAACATATAACATAGTAGTGTTTTCTTTATTATGTAATGTTTACATTTCAGTCACAAATGTAATATGTAAACGATTACAGTAGATACCCAGTTGATAAGCCAGAATCTGTTAGGTGTAAAGTCTGTAGGTAAGTGTAACAATTTTATTTTAGCTGGTCGTCATAAACTTTGAAAAAAACATCGTTTATGCCAACAGATTGGGGCTTAAAACATGTAAAGAGTGACACATTCTACCATTTAATTAAAATCTATTCTTTAGCAGCCACTAATTCTGGGCAATTTAATCAATTTCTTCTGGCAATGTGTAAACAAAAGGACTTCAAAACATTACCATCTCCATCTCAAGAATGTCATACACAATTTTGTTATGGAAATGCAACATTATCAGTTTTTTAACTTGCTGACTTTGGACCACTTGAACAGAATGTTTAAATACCTCAATTTTACAAAAGTGAATCATCCATTGAAATCAATAAGATCACTCACTTCCTTAAAGGTAAACCCTGGTTAAGTGCTTCTGTGGACTGAGGCCTCTAGGAAAAACAGCTCTTGAGTCTGTACCTTGGTGAGATAGCAGCCCAACCAATTTTCTAAATCAAAACAAAATCTTCCACTTGGCAGTAATAGCAGGGGTTGTTGATTTCTGGTTTTACCCTCTAGTGAAATCTGAGCCTTTAAACTGAATTACAGTAATATTTCTGGATCCTCGGTCATTGCTGGAGACCATTGTTGCATTTGGGAGAAATTTAGGAAAAAGCCAACCTTGCTTTGAGTTAACAATTTGTGGTGCTGTTCACTTAGAAATTAGAAAAATTAAAGAAGATTCAGTACAACTGTAATCATAGAGTTCTCTGCCAATGCTTCTTTCCAATTCTTCTGCCTTTTACAAATCTTTTCATTGCTGATGTGCGAGAGACACATGGGAAACCAAAAAAATATTTGCCGTTAGCTACACATTCGTAGAAGGTCCTTTCTACCGCCAGTTGTAGCATGCAGGGTTAACTGATACAGTACATGTACATGGCTTTCACACTCACAAAATAAATGAGATTGGTATGTAAACACACTGGATCTTCAGAAAAAAAAAAAGCGCCCTATTTTTTTTCCTAAACTTTCCACAGTATAGTTACACATTTTATATATCACAATGCAAATACTGCCTATAGCCTGCAGTACTTACCAATTGCTGTGTCTGGGAACAGTTTACTGTGGCCTCCAGGTCTTCATCAGAGAAATATTTTTTCTGTAGGATATTTTTATGTACAGCCAGAATGCATGGATTTTAATAGGAGGTGGCACAATTTTTGTCCTTTTCAAATAATTTCTTTTCTACAAGTATATATATAGTGTATACGCAATTCTTTGTACTTGCAAGGGTGACAAAATCATTATTTCTCCTGATGCATTCTATTCTTTGACCCATTTCTGTTGTATTTGACAATTCATAATCTTCAGCATCTTTAAGTCTTTTAGCTGGAGCCTCAGCTTTCTCCTTTGCTGTAATAGTTTGTAATTCCTGCCTTCTCCCACCTTGTCTTCATTCCCCACCCTTTTAAACATACATGCACATTTGCTCTCTGGGTAACCCCAAACTCTTGCAGCCCAACTTGCAGCTGCCTTAGACTCCCAAAGTATAGTTGTACTGTTTCAGTTTCACTCACAAGAATCGCTCATACTGAATCCCAAGTTCCAACAAAGTTCACCGCAGTGCCAATTTCCTTTGGCCATTCTGCACAGGGGACACAATGTGAAGACTCTGGGGGAAGAGAGAGAGGGACCGCAAGGGCTGAAAGCGGATAAGGAAGGAGAGAGTTGGGAGAGGCCAGATGAAATTTTCCAGAATGTCCTCCATCCCAACTTGGTACATGCTGTGCTTTCCCAAGGGGGCAACTTCCTAGTGTGAGATCTGTTGCTTTGATACATTTATCCTTTAAGCACGCCTGTAAACTGACAAGTCCAGTTTCTCTCACTTCACCGTCAAGGAAATGAGGCACAAGGGAGGAATACTGTGACTGCGTGAACGTTTCTTTCAGCTGCAGCACCAGCTTCAGCAGCTCCAGGTGACTGCTATAACCACTTGGCATGGACCTTGGGGGTGCTGATGCAACGGTCTGCACAGCTGCACATGTGCCAGTAACCCAAAGAAGGAGAAAGAAAAATTATTTTTATCCAGATCCTTGCACTGACTCACCCAACGGTCCAACCAGTAGTGCTGGCATAACAGGAAGGGGGAAGAGAAGGGGCAGAGAACCAAGGCCGTTACCCACTTCTCACTGTTTGACCAAAGAGGAGGAAGGGGGAGATTAATAGGACCTGTTTGGCCAGCAGTACTGCCAAACGAAATGTATGTCCTAGGATAATAAACAAATGCTCTCTTCTAAAGCCCAGTTGAGACAGTGAAAAAAGTCACCAGCCTTATTTTCAGTCAGCATCATCTCTGCCATATACTCATGCTCCTTTCATTTGCTGGTGCAGTTGCTTGTATGTGTGCTCCCCAACCCTTTTCAGATTAAATGAGCCAGGTTACCAGACTTACTATTTAAACTACCTTTATTAGCTCAGACCCATTTGCCTAAATAAGATTAAGTGAGCCAACAGATCTGAGGAGACAGAGGACTCCAGCAGAGGGACAATAAATAGCTGATAGGTGGCAGTAACCTCTTCAGTAAGAAAAAAATCCTATGTACTGAGGGAATCCGTCTATTTGGGTCCTATATGCTGGTCATGGTGATGTAGAGAGAGTTACATGTCAGTGGAAAGAGTTAATCCATTTTTTTATATGTCTGGCCTGGAATAGTAACAGCTCTAGGGTGTGTAGTTTACCACCCTTTATTTCTTTTAGTATTACTGCTTCATGGGGATGTACACTTGTAAAACATATGCTGAACTGTATGTACATCTCCAGAGTCCTAGGCTCGTATTGGAAGTGTCGGTCCATTTGTATTTTTGTTGTATTTGCTAATACAGTGGCTCAATGGAGCCTCTAAGCTGCAATGTCTGTCATCTCTAGATTCATGGGGAGAGGTTAACTTGAAGATGCTTCACACACTACCTGGAGAAGGGGCAGCATGGCTTTGTTTCCAGGGAGCCAGCACAGGAGAAGGCTCCATTCCTGAGGGGTCCAGTAGCTGTCAGTTACACACACAGTCCCTATGGACATGTTGAGCTTGCTCCTGCCCTCAGCAAACGGGACATCAACACCAACTGCCGTTTGGGTGCTTCACTTTCACATCCTCTCTGCCACAACATGTCTGATTGTCAAAGCCACGGCCAAATCCTCATTATGAGGGCAAAGTATTTGTCAAGAAAAGCATCCCTGATGGCTGGCTCCCTGCTACAGATAAGCTAAGAGCTAAACTAACTTAAAAGAAGGGGTTTTTTTTATGTCCTATATGTAAACAGCTTTAAAAATTCTTAATATGTTACTAGTCTAGGGCCTGATCCTGGAAATGCTCACTAATGTATCCTTGCTTCTGTTAAGCCATGAAATGTAGTGACAGACTTAAGCAGCTACCATGTGGTGAGGAATGATCTATTTAAAACATCTGTTTCCTCTTGCTTTAAAAAAAAATAAATTAAAAAATAAAAAATAAGTTATTCTAATTAGAATGACCATTCTATTAATCCAAAATATCATCTAGTTATTTAACAAAGACTTAACAATGTGAGTCATCTGCATTAACAAATCCAGATGCTATACTCAGAGGCTGCAAAGACTCAGGGACTGACAATAGGCTGGCTTTGTACACTAATTCATTCTTTACTATTTGGTTTTCATTCCAAACAGACCAACCCTAATATTTTATCTCTCTTGGTGGATTTAGGATAATTGTAAGTGAACAGAAAAATACCAGGTTCTCTGTCTTTAAAAAAACAAACCAAGCCAAAAAGTAATGTACAAATACAAAGATTTTTCTAATCTTGATTTTGTCTTTCATAGGACTTCATAAAAAAATGAAATGTCTTCATAAAAAACAAAATGTGTGCATATCTTTTTTTTTGCCATGTTACAGCTGTTTCTTCTTATCCAGATGATTGGACAAATGTGTTTTTTATTTAACCACATTTAAATTTAAATTGCCACACCATTCTGTGCTGGGTGTAAACTTACTATGCCTATGTCCATGAAGAAAGTAGGCTAATTTGGGAAGCGCTATCCATGGTGATTCTCACCAGCTAGAAATCGGGGACAGCACCCGTTCTTGGAAAGGCCACATAATGTAAAAATAATCCAAATCTTCTTGTCCTTTTTTCTCGTCGCTGAAGGGCTGGTCCCACTGAGTGGAAATTTTAAAAGTACCTTGTGACAGAAGAATTAAAATTCAGCAGGAGCAAAGCGAGGCCAGTACTAAACACTTTGCTGATTTATTTTTAACACATATAATTTTTATACAGGGATCTTATTTGCACAGCTCAATGGAGCCATGTTTTTGAAGAGCACTGATGATTAATTAGATTGGTTCGGTATGAATAGATGAAGTCATCTCTATTTTATGTCTGTTTTGAAGTTCACTATTGTGAATTTCACCCCATTCAGTGCTTCATCCCGTTTAAAAGACTTATTACTAACTTTACTTGGGCAGGAAAGGGCATCATTAAAAGCACCATGCAAGCCACTTGAGTGTGGTGGGCTCTGTTACAGATGTATAAATCCATCTCATTACTCAGCTAAGGAGATACTACTTTCCAGGTAGGGTTTGAAACAGGGATCATGAGTTGGAAGGTGTGAAAACCACAGTTTTTATGGGTCAGACTTGAATGCAAATTCTCTGTTCCTGGGGTGATGCCTGTACTAGCTTTAAAAGTAATCTGCCTCTTTTTTATTAATTTATTGTGAGTTTTGCTCCTATTTTTTTTCGGAAGACCGCAGAAACAACTAATTTCATTCATTTGGAATATTTATCTTAATCCTTCAGTAAAAACAAATTTATATTATATTTCACTTAAAAATACAACTAAGGTAGAACATGCTAATTTTCCCTTTTTTCTTCTTTACTTCCAGTTCAGGAGTTCCTTTATTCAGTCTGATGTTAAATCTACTTGTATTAGAGAATGCTTTTTATCTGAGCAAATCTTATTCCTTAGCAATGAATCTCAGAACGTTGTGAGGTGATTGTATAAAGCCATTGCTTTTTCTTTATTGCCCACTAAAGAAACATTTGTGATTAAATGGGAAAGGGAACTATCTCATTCTCTTGAGCTGGAGATATTGGACTCAATAATGTCCTTCATACGTGTATGCTCTATTTCAGCTAACCTGTTAGAATTGCAATATAAAATTGTAAATCAATGGCATCAAACACCTGTGAAAATGAGGAAGATTGCAAGCCATTTCTTGGATAGATTTGGAGAAACAGCTCCAGCCAAGAACTCTTTCACTATGTTCTACAGGGTCTGTCCTAAATTACCCCAGTAAAGTCACTTGTTATACATCATATTGAGAAAATTGCCAGCTGCCTGATGTCAAGTACTCAGGAAAACTATACATAGGGACACTTGGACTTTGAGGTATGTGACAGACAACTGGATGTTAATAAAAATTGAGTTACAGGCTATTTGCAGATGGTTATTTGCAGAGCTAAAAATTCAGATTCTTAAATGATGAAAATGGATCCTTAGGAATCTGTTCCAATCTGTTCTGTTTAGCTATAACTGCAGAAAATGCAGGCTTCTCTAGACAAGGTGTTCCTTTATTAATTACTTCACTGAAGGTAGGAATAGTTAAACCTGTTTACTCATAAACACTTTATAGGATAGAAAGAATGAAAGTGAGGAGGAATTTAATTTGTTTTTCTTGTCTTTTTGTAATCACAATGGTATCTCTTTTAAGTTTGTCACCTTCTGCTTGGTTGATTCTTATGTAAGGGATTCAATAATATGAATTTAATATGAAGTGTAGCTTTGTACCTACAAATATATGTCAGTCAAAACCCTTACTCTCTGTATTTTGGAATAAACTTGTTAAGATTTATATACGTGAAATATCCCCAGACCTAACAAATGCAAAGTTGTTATTGTGCAGGCATGCTTTTTACCTTTGCAGAGCATGGATATTAGTGCACTATAAACACTTGGGCTGACAGAAAATGTAAGATAAAAATATACACCACCCAGCTGATGGTATTTCAATCTTGCTCATAGAACTGAAGGTAACCACTGAGTATGATTCTGTCATAAGGGTGTTCTCCCATTCCCTGCAGAGAACAGCAGAAGCCGAGGGGGGGATATGTCTTAGTGTGTCAACCTGACAGTTTATACTGCTCTGGAAGGATAATGGCAGGTCTGCTGCTGGAAAATGGATTACGGTGTTACCTAGAAGAATGCAGCTGGAAGGAGTTGAAGAATGATCAAGGAGATGATCAGAGAGACAGGGAACTTTAAGAAGAGGCACCTGCACAGAACAGGGCATCACAGGTGTCAAAAGATCTTATGGCTCTGGATTCAGTAATATGAGGCAAAAGTTATAGTTAGGAAAATAGTAACTTATTCACTTGGTATCTTTGACTTAAACATGGTTTGTAGAAGATGCTTGCTCATCTATGAGTCATGGGGGTTAATTACATAAAATTGGTTGACCCATGTTATACCTCAGGTTGTATGACCCAAAGGTATCTTCTGACCTTAAATTTGATGAATTTGCATTAAGTAGCTGTAAGGAAGGAACGGCTGAATAGGATGTTGTTTCACTGATTTGAATTACAACACGGATTTACATCTTCATTTGCATTTACTGTCTTAAGAGTAACTGCACTGAAAGCAGTTGTGGGATGGAGTTGTCACTGTGAGCTGAAACGAGGTGAACGTGTGTTCTGAGAGACCAAGATCATGTTTACAGGACTGACATCTACTACCATAGCTGTAAAGAGATGCCAGCCCTGACAGGCATAGCTCTGTCAACAGCAGCCTGTGGTAGAGACACAGTCGTACCAGTAAAAGTGTATTTTTACCAATAATATTTTATGACAGTAGTGGGAGATGGTTTTATGCTACTAGCAGAAAATAGTGTTTTTCTAATACAGATGTAGCTGCACTAAACTGCTTAGGATTTTAGTATTCAAAGCAAAGCACTCCCCTCGATGATTCCTAAACCAATCCATTTTGTTGGTGCTGCTAGAGAAAGGGCATTCAACTGGCCCTGGCAACTGTCAGCTTTGTGGTAACATACATGACAGCATTTAATAAGGGGAGAGTGCAGAGAGAGTTTTAGAAGTCCAGGCTAAATCTGTTGGCCAGTTTTGTCAGGGAGGAGTGTGGAAAGATCGGTCTGAACAAAGTCAGAATAAACAATGAGTAACAAAAAAGTTCTTTTTCTAAAATAGTTTGTCATTTGAAACAAAGGTTTAACAATACTGGCAAAAATGACACTGGAATAAATTGCACTGACCCCACAGTTTTAGCAATTACAGCTATAGTGGAAAATTATTTGTCGTGTAAACTAGCTCTCAGAAAAGACCTTAGGGGAGAGGGTGAAGGGTGCTAACAGTTAGCACTCCAACCAGAAGCAGGGAACGAGGAGGGAACACCACTACTTTGGTCTGTAAGCGTAAGCTAGATGCACCAGCCCTGATCAGACCGTGTGACCCACTCCCAAGCCTTGCTTGTGCAAAGTGTAGGTGTTACCCTCTATTCAGCAGCAACATACGTCCTCCATTTCCAGAGAGTTCCTAGGACGTGGGCATGCACGGCTTTAGCATCAGACTGGCAAATGCAGTCTCTAATGAGCTCCAAAGTGAAATTCTTGGTTTTCGTGGTTCATGTCCGGGTGTTGCATATTTTGGAAGGGCATGACCACTAATCAACCTTTACTCCACCTTGATAGAGTTTTGCAATATTCTGTGTCCTTTTCTTTTTTTATTTTTTTTTCCCCAATAAACTTCTTGAAGCCTTTCAGCACTCTGATGCAGCATTTCTCATTCAATGCTTCTGCAGTTTTAGCAATGATTCCCCTTGTCAAAATGGCTACTGGCTGCATGCTAGAGCTTTCACTGCAACTGCACCAGTCACACCTCAGCCCTTCTCCTCACCCAGGAACAGGACTCAAAGGCTGAACTTCATGGCATTCAGAAGGCAGTTTGGAGGCAATTGTGGAAATGATTGTTGGGAATGCCCTTTCAAGCGAGGGAGTGCATGTGGGGAGCTAGGAGAAGGAGAGTGCTCTGGCTGCTCCAACTGATTCTTGACTCTCTCCCTCTTGCACTGTTTTGCCATTTGTGCCTTGTAGTGCTGTTCACTGTGCTCACCTACCACAGGGCTTTTGTCCTCCTTATTTCCAGCACTGCAGCTCTGACTCTTCTGTCACCCATCCCACGATCATCCCCTTTGCTCTGACCCCAGTCACAGCAGCTATTTAGTCTCACTCACATGTGCAGATATCCCATGCAAGACTGTGTGGTGCTCTGTTTCATTCCTCTTCTGGGAAAACATGGAGGACTGGCAGTGAGGTGGGAAGGTGAGGGAGCTGGGAGGGGTGCAGGCTCACCTCAGGGCAGGCACAGCTAGAAAAGCTCTAAGGTTGCTCCTTGTGCCTCAGAAATGATGGCACTGGCATGTGGGAGTCCTGGAGAAGACTGAAGTGGCTCGTTCCTCATAATGAGGTGTTCAGAACCACATGAGCACCCCAAGGACATGAAAACAGCTCGGAACAGAAGCCTAGGGAATGGTGAATCACTCTCTTCTCTTCAGTCACTGCATGTTCTCACTTGTCCTTTCCCAGGGATTTGGGCTCACTTGGGCAGGGGAGGCAAGGGCAGTGAAGATCCTGTGGAGGGGCTGGTGTGGAGACAGCCATGGCAGTGGTGGAGGCCTGCAGCTGGGTGTGTTCAGTGCTGCCTGCCACTGTCCTTCTTCACCCAGCCCAGGGAAGAGAGATGCCATTTGGCTCAGTTTGGCCAGCGCAGATGAGAGTGGGGCATGGTGTGTATCAACAGCCCACCTGGAGCCAGAGGAGGTCCAAAGGCCCAGTGAGAACCCCGGCATGGCTCATGCAGGGCCAAAGCTCTGGGGGTGAAGCAGGAGACACCCGTCAGAGTTGTTCCAGATCACTCCTTGGGTGAGTGGCCTCTGGCTTGGGCTGCAAGCGCTATGCAGCCCCTCACTGAGGCAGCTGGGTCAGGAAGGGGGTTTGCAGCATTTTCAAGAGTCCCTTTAGAGATGAAAGCCCTGCTCAACTAGAGCTGTGTTTGCTTTTGCTGGCTCAAGAGGGACATCAAAAAAAACAAACCAAACCAAAAAACAGCAAGCCACCATGGCTGATACAATGAAGTCCAGTATCACTTAACACTCATGTGTTGCAGATTTGCTCCACAAAAAAAGTATCATTCTAACACATATTTTGTAAGTGTGAAAAACAATAGATCCCAGATTGTCATAATACATGAAGAAATATTTATACGGAAACCTAAGTTAAATGGAGAAATATTCAGGCATCTTTAATTTAGTCCAGAGCAATATCAAGCGTCCTGAATCTGATACTCTTTATAATGGGCCCAGAGCACTTTATAAACCAAGTAAATTAACAGAAACGACTGGCCAGTCGCTATTCCGGCGCAGCAACTGAAACCCAAAGCGGTTCTGGAGTCGCAGGGATCGCTGCGCATCGGCTCATCGCCCGCCACCGACCCTGCCACCCCTCCCGCAACTTCCGAGCGAGAGGGAAGGCAGGAGTGGCAACCTCCGAAATCAGCAGTGCTTCCAGGGGCCAGGTGCGGGAATTCCTGGAAACACAGTTGGTTTGATCAAAGCTTATTCCCAAAGGCCTCTCTCCCCCTTGAAGATTTCATGTAACCGCATTTCGTAGGGAATCGAACGAATCCTCCTATTCTACTTCCAAAACAGCGGTCTCTGAAGACTGCTGGCTTCTAGATCACAGAGCACCAGCCACTTGTGCCTGGAAACGCTTTGAAAGAAACTGTCAGTGTAACACACGGCGCTTTCTGGCACGCAGCCCCAATTCTTTTGCTTTAACCTGGCTTCTAATTTCAAGTTTCTGAACAGCGTGCAGAACAGTCAGAAAAGACACACCAAATCCAACTAAACGACAGTGCTTTGAAAACTCAGGGGGCTTCTAATGACACAACCTTTGTGCTCTTTATGACAGTACCGCGGTAATCAAACACAGCACGCGTATCTGACTGCAAGTTTTAAATGGAGAAAGTGTCAGCAAAGCAGCCAAAAAGGGCAATCTGCAGACACGCAGCTCCTGCACGAGCGCGGGAGGAAGGAGACTTACACACACCCTGCAGCAGAGAGAGGAATGTATCTCTGCAAGAGTTTTGAATGTTCCCGCTGTAGTGTACAAGCAGTGGCAAAGAAAGTGCATTCTTTCAGTCTTGCCCTGTACCATCGGCTCTGAACTCCCACTGAAGCAGTTTCAACAGTAAGACCATTGAAAGTTAGGAAGATAATAAAACCATGGTGAGAATTCCAAAAATCTCTTTGGAAAGCTTTTGCTGCCTTTTTATTTTTTTCCCCGCTCGTGACCTAATAAGGGATTTAATGGAGCATTTTCAGAAGTGCTCAGCGGATCGTTCCCCCCGTTACGAAACCGTACGCAGCAACACACGGCGCGGAGGGTGCAGGGACAGGCGGCTGGGGGTGTTCACAGAGTATTACCACCTCTAGCAGACGCTACGCCTCCACTGCAACCCACCGTCTCCTAATCAATTCTCTGCACTCCCAATTCCCTCAGTCACAGTTTACCTTTCTCTAAAACTGTCTTTTAAAAGCAGCAGAACCGCTCCTAAACAGGTTGATGTTGTTTCACTCTTCCCATATAGAATAACTTCAGAACCTGTTTCTGGTTACTCACTTTCACCGGTTCAATTCTCCTTTTGCAGCGAGGAATGTCGTAAGGAAAGCTGGGCTCGGAAATCCATGATTTCCTGCCAGTTAATTCCTTTCAGCAAAACAGAAGGCAAGGTGATATTGCTGCCTAATGCTGCAACTCAGATACAGTAATAACCAGGGGCTATAAGGGATTCCATCTGCTGCCATTTTCTCTGCACCACTGAGAGCACCGAGTACCCACCTTGGGCCAATTTAGACCCTTCCCCCCCGAAGCCATTTTGTCCCGTTTACAACTTCTACGAATTTAAACATCAAAGCAGGAACAAGAACCAGTCTAGGTGCAAACCACTACCCCCGGCTCTACGGCGCTGCTCACCCGTGTGGATTAGCAAAGGTGCCTGCGGACAACGCGATCGGCCACCTCCTGCTTTTAAAGAACTCACTCTTGATGCAAAAACGGCATTAACGCGAATAAGCGGCATTCCAGGTAAAATTCGTGCCGTGTGGGACACCTGCCTGGAGTCGTCTGCTTCAGCACTAGCTCAGCAGTGTCATCCAACCCAGCCAGGTTTACAGATGAATCCAGAATCAGGGCTCACCAGGGCGGGCTCCACATCCATCTCCCTCGGGCAGGAGCTCGTCCTCCCTCCCTGCGCGACCCCGTGACTCGCGTGAAGAGCACAGCTGCTGAGAGGACGTGAGGAGACAGAGCTCAGCCTTGCTACACCCTCTCCTACAGAGCTTACCCGAGGAGTCTCTCCAGCTTCCTTGGTGGTATCACACTCAGCATCCCCATCTCCTCCCTCACTGGCAGGAGTTGACTGGTCTTAGTAATGAAGTAAAGACAACTGTCCCATTTAACAGCTTGGTGCTGCCTCTCCATCCCACCACCCTTTCAGCGCAGCGGCACCCAGGCCACTCACACTCTCCACTACTGATTAGGAAGCTTTTCATGGAGACTTGATAACAAAATCTGGAAGGATTTACTCTAAAACTTGATACGACTGTTCTAGTCCCGGAGAGATGTCTACACAACACAACCTTTCTTCCTCCTGCTAGAAACACTTCAGCTGGGCCACGTACGATGGCAAAACGACTCGCATTCCAGGCTGCCCAACACCAAAATGCAAGGTCTTCTCTTCTCTGCGACTTGGACCGTGCCAGGCCACAGCAGACAACAGTCAACTGCAGCTGAACAAGCCATTTTTCTGCCTTTGAAGCTATTATTAAGAAAAATATTTAAGATAAAAGTATTTTTACATTCTGTTTCTGAGCAGCAGCCCCACATTGTTTGAAATATTAACTGTTACCAAAGGGAACTTAAAGCTTTCTCTGTAGGAGGAAAAAATCTTATGCTCTCAAGCAGGTGTCTAAATGACAACTGTTATTTTTCACTGTTTATTTTTCGGCAACAGTTACAGATGCACTGAAAATATACCAATCAAAATTAGCCTTGCAGTCTTATTTTGAACTAAATACAGCTACTGTCTTCAGAAATTGCCAGTATTAGTAACATCATCTACACAGAACAACAAAACAAAACCCTTTCCAGATGCTCAAGAAAGCTCTATACCTGGTAAAGAACTTTTATGTTTTTTTGAATAAGTTGGGGTTTTTTTAATCTTCAGTATCTTTCTGGTATTTAAACTTAACTGTGCAGCACCAAACTTTATCAAACGCCACCTCCGTGCCTAGTTTGGTGCTGAATCTTCCTTTCTATTTTCCTTTCACGACCATTCCCATTCTATTCCCTTTCAACAGGTCATTTTGCATCTCACCCTAAAGTCTGATTTCTTACCTGACTTTGTGCTCGGTGCCTTTCTTCCCATGTTACCTCGTGTAATTCTGCAGGCCGTTTAGAGCGGTATCATGTGTGCAAGTTATGGCAGACAGTTCTCTTTTTGAAATAACGCGTTCAAAAATGACTTTCTTTCACTCACTGATGGGTTCTTTATCTCCGCTGTGATTTTTAAGAGATTTTTCTTTGAGAAGCCAGATGGCTTTGGAAGAAAAACCATCAACAACTGGCCTGGGGCAAGGTGTAGCCTTACTGCTCTAGTTATATCCAGCAGGAAGACTGAAAACAAAGTTACTTTAAAAACAAACCAACAGTAAAACACCCACACAAACAAAAGCACCACAGCATCCCAAACCAACCCTCCCAAATTCCCTCCCCTCTGCTGGCTGACCACCTGCCGCTGTGCTGCCCCACCAGCAGCCACAGCTGCTCCCTGCTTAGTTTTGTCGGCTCTTTGCCCTTCCCAAGGGCTCTTCCAACAGACTCAGCTCACTGTTGGAATTGTAACACCTCAGATCTGCGCTCGGGAGCCTACTGACCAACACAGGTGAGGAACAGAAGTGAGGACGTTCACATGCGCCGCTGCTGCTGCCACCCCACGGGGCAAGGTGGGGAACCTCGTCCAACCAATTCCTGCATAGTACCCTTGCTATCCCAGATCACAAGTTTTTTAGTTCATTCTCAAGGCAAAAATTCATTTCAAGGGCTCAGTGCATATTAAATAACAGCAGATTTTTTTAAGGTTCTCAAATAACTGGAAAAAAGAAAAATTTAAAAAAATTCAGCTCAACTCATTTCACAATGGAATCTGATTTTTTAAATCTGGGACATCTTAGTCCTTCTGTGCTTTCTCTTTTCCTTTTTAATATCTAGGTCGTTTCAGGTCAGAGCTATTGGGTTTTTTTTAGCTTTTCTGAAATAAAACACTATAAAAAATATTCAACCGCTTGGACATTTTCACAATTTTCCATTTTTCAGATCAAAACTGCTTTCCAAATTCTACCTCCAATACTTTTTTCCTCTTTTACAAATCAATTATCTGTTTAAAAAAACCAAGCACTATTTAAATCTGGACGCAGAGATGGTAATTTATCACTCATGTCATCTTTCCTGGAGCTCTAGGACTCATCAAGGCGTAGACGTAAATATGGGCAAACTGAGTAAACGAACCTGAACTTGATCATCTCCACAGTTGTCCACACGAGCACCCGGGTCAAGTTTGCCCTGCTTTTGTAAACAGCGATTCCGAGATCCAGAGATCACAAAAAAAGGAAAATCTGGCCCTTAATGTTTTTTCCGTACCACTTTCTGGCTGCTTTATATCTTCTTCTGAAATGCGTGGTGAATGAAAACATTAAATGTTTCACAGACTTTTTAACTTAGGGTCTTCATCCCCACATATTTTTCATATTACTCATATTCCCCTGCTTGAGTTAAACTCAAACAGGCCTGGAACAACTTCATTAACATAAAACCACATGATAATAGGAAACAGAGCCTTTTAATGGTTTATTTTCTTATTATCTTGTGATATATTTCATCTTCTCCCCCTTTTTCGAGTGCTACTACATTCTGTTTTCACTCTGCTTGCTGGTTCTAACTGAGCCCCGCTTGGCAGCAGGGAGCAATCACAGAGAGAACAGCAGATTCCATTAACTCCAGGCACTTTGGAGCTCACGGGCTACAAAACACAATGTCACTACCTTAGCATCTATATTAGACCCAAACTTCTCACGCCCCGAAACATCTTCCACTGCTCTAGCCCAGCTGCTCCTGGGACACAGGAGCAGCACCGACGACACCCCTCGCTATCTGCTGCTGAGGAAGCCCCCCACCCAAAACTGAGCTGTTCTTCCCACTGCTCTGCTTTCAGCCACGTCCTCTGCAGCTCACCAGTTGCGATGCCCGAAACACCGCAGAAGCTGATTTGGATTTGACCAAACTACCCTGCTTGGTACCAGGACAAACATTCAGGCTCCAGGAAAAGGTATAAAATGGCCTGAGTTTAGTTTTACCTTCATGCCTCAGCATCCCATGCTGTGTCCTGACACCACCCAGATAACTCCCGTGGAATGTCACGCATCATCACTAATAAAACAATAAAAATCATTAAAGAGAGTCTTTACCCTCTACATTTTGTAACAGTTCCTCAGCTTAGACGGCCAGGGAATACGACAAGGGAAGCTCTTTTGCAATAACACATTTTCTTCTATCCCAAGACCGCAATCTCAAAATTCTGCAGTTGCAACATTTTTTTTTTATGAAGGTTAAAGAAATCTGAACTTCATGAGAAACTGCATGCTTCAGAATGGCTCTTCTGACTTATTGCAGTCATCCTTACTTTTAATCATGAATACAAAATAAAACTTCAGAGCATTTTTACTTTAAAAGTACCTGCTTTTATTTGCCTGCCCTTTTAAACGTGTCTTAAAAAGCTTTCACAACAGCTTAAACGCTAAAGAATTGCTACAACTTCCTCGCTGTTTTGTACACGATAGCTGAACCCCCAGTTAATCAAAAAACACAAGCTGAGGGTATTACGTCTGCCTGTGAAGTGCAATAACTTAGCATTCATTGACTATATTTAATCTGTTGCTTGAGAGGCTCGGTAGCAGCCTCAGACTCCTCTTTAGAAGGGAATGGCAATTTCTGGGATTCACATTCTATCATGGCTCAAAGTGGGTTCTCTCGATAAATGGGAGATGGAAATCAGTGAGATATATTAGCACCGGTATATATTTTTCATTTCCCTCTGTCTCTGCTTCCGAAAGAATATTGGTGATGAATTTGCAAATGGTTCTGGATTATGACAGAGTTTTTTACCCTTCATTATTTATCCCCCCCACTGAACACCTCTATTAGAGATTACAGTGACAAATGCACGAATAAAAGGCAAAGACAATATTTTAGCACTGCGGTGTAAATCTCCTTTTACGCATTATTAATTTAAAGAAACCCATTCCACCACACAGCTCTGAGGGGAGGACAAGGTTACGTAAGAGCTGCTATCGGCAGCTGGGGGTCAGCGGCAGACAGAGCCCCACGGCCAGCGCCCCGCGATGCTCCGTCTCTCAGGCTCCTTCCTGGGAAACCTGCTTTCGGAGTCGTCTTCTCTTCGGGTCTTTCCTCTCTTGTATTTAACAAGGACAAGAGGTGACAGCCTGGATGAGTTCTGCCTGCCTCAGGCTGGAGATGCCCAGCGTGCCTCAAAGGTGGATTATTCTCCATGTCCCGCAGAGGGGCGCGGAAGGAACAGCAAATGAAGGGGGAGGGATGATAAACGCTCCTCTGCCCACTCGGTGCATTTAGCCGGAACCGCAAGGGGAAGCGTGTGTGATGGGAGAGGAAGGAGGGAGAAATTAACACTGGCTGAAGAAGGGTTTGGGTTTTTTTCTGTTGGGGACCCTTGAATTCACCATAACCTGGACCAGGGCCCAAACTTGTGCCGTGGGGGCCACCCACAAGCTATCAGGTGGTGAAACCAGTGAGCCTCCTTCACCGAGGCTCCCTTTGTGTAAAGCCTTCCACATGTGCTGTCTCCAAAAGCCTTTGAAACGACCAAACAGAACTTAGTCCTTGTCCCCTCTCTCCCTTTTCTCAAAGACCAGGCTGGAATCTCGGGCGATAGCCCACAGCAGGAGCTAAGCAAGGCTTTGCACAGAACCTCCCTCGCCACCCCTCCGCCACAGCGAGAAGGGGAGGAAATGTTGCTCCTATCAAGAGGAAGGAAATAGGAAAACAGATGGAAAGTACTCAGAATTGGAACAAGTGCACTTTAAACAATACAGCAGGTCCCTTTCACTCCAAAATAACAGAACACTTCAGTGGAAATCTGTATACAATCATGCCATCGACAACAAAGATAACAGGGAAATAATTCTGTGAACCCGAACGGCGAGTACTTTTTGTGAGAGATGCTAATCGCCAGGCACAATCTCCGTAGAGCTCCCGTCAGGCAAGCCCAAGCCTTTGATTTCTCTGGATTTATTTATTTTTTTTATTTTAATCTTGCAACAAATGACTTAGGACTAAAATACCCCTAGCTTACACCTACCAGTAGCTTAAAAAAATACCCAGCCCTTTGCAAGAATTTACCCCTGGTTCATTTCTGCTGCTGGAATTGACCGAATCATTTGAATTCGGCCACTCCACAAGATAGGTTTGTTTGGGGTTTTTTCTCTGTCAGACTATAAATTGCTCTGGTTAATCTCAATCTGCAAACACTGAGCAAACACAGGAGCACAAAGATGTCCCCGGGATTCTCTCTGCATGGGCTCCAAGGGAAGCCCGAGCCCCTCGACAGGGACTGAGGATGAGCAGTGCTGGAATGAGCACGCAACTGGAACGTCTGGAAAGGAGCTTTCTGTTCCGATTTCTGCACCGCTGTGGGTTTAGGCACTTGAGACTCTGCCTGTGAAAATGGAGGCTTTAAACACAGCCTTTTAAACGGTACCACGATACAGATCAAGCACCTACTCCTGCTCCCACTGACAAAAAAGTTAAGCTCCCTGTCTTAAAGGGATTAGCAACTAACTCATAAACTGAAAGGTTCTCGCACTTTAGCCCTTTGTCCTTCAGCAGAGGAACACTTCCTCACACTGTCTGTACTCCAGGCTGTCACCTGAGCCCTGCTTCTATTTCTCTACCTGGTGTTTCTTACAACGTGCCGGGGAGATCCGACGAGGTTCCACATCTCAAATTCAGACTTTCTAATGCCAGTAATAAAAGGGACGACAGAAGGACCCACGCAGCTGGTGAAAAGCAGACTTCAGAACAGGGAAAATTTTGTTCTGAAAGGTCAGATAAGGTTTGCATGGTAATTTGTGAAATCCTTTGCTTTTATGCACGGGACATAGTGAATATGGCCCATCTGGGCGTACAACAGTTCTGCTTCTGCTGCTGGTGACACGGCTCAGAGTCAAAAGAATCCAAACAAACACAAAGGAGGAGGAAGAAGATCAAATATTAAGCTTCTCAAAAGCCTGGTAAGTGCTAAATTCTGGCTGGATCTACTTGTTCACTCAGCGGCATCAGGAACTTCTCACAATCACCACCTTCTAAACACTTTTTTTGGGAAACAGTTCATCTGGAAATTTTTTAGCTCACACATTATGAAGCACAGCAAACACCATCCCCTCACAGCAGAAAGGACCCTGGGAAATAAACGCTTGATTCAAACATACCGGTTTAAGCCTTCAAGACTGATTTTAGGTGTCCCAACATTTGCTACCCCACTGAAAAGGCTGAAAAGGAAAAGTCTGCAGAGCACAAGTACTCACAGCTTTCTGAAAATTTGGGTTTCTTTGAGATGTTTCATATTGGAAACGTAAGCTCACTAGTTCTCTTTCAAAACTAGACTATGGTTCATTGATTTCTTTCCTTCTAAACTGAGGATCTCAGTCAAGGGGGTTGAAAATAAGACACTTAATAGTAATTTTAAACCCCTAATTTGTTTGCCCTCCCCCATGCTCCCTATACCTTCACAATAAATCCTTTGAAAAACTGGAAATGCTTTAGTGAGAAGACTGATGGGGAACGTTAAAAAATATCATGCAAGCAACATCAAGTTATCTCTGTTATTTTAGGCAAAACGTATTTCCTGCTTTTTTCCCTTCAGATTTACTTAAAGTCTGCTGTAGAGCTCAGCCTTCAGACTGTCCTGTCAATCAGCATCTAGAGAGGTCACTCGTACTGGGGTTTTCCCAGCGTACAGACCTCCTTCTGTCCAAGCACCTTCACCTGTACAAAGCCCCGGTGTGGGCCCAGTAACCCCAGCAGGCAGCTCCAGCTTACACTGGTGCAGCAGGTCTGCGTGGGAAGAGTTCCCCCCGCTCAGCAGCACACCCCAACCCGGCTGCCAAATCCATCGCTGCCGACGAGGCCGCGGCACGGCCGGGAGGGTCTGAGCAGGAGGAAGGGCCATGGGAGGAACCTGAGTGATCTGCCTCCTTCTGGGCCAGGGGATACCTTGTGTGAAGACTCTTCCAGCTTCTAAAGCAGGAGTGGTTTATAAAATACTCCAGCTGAAAGCCCCCACTGTCACTTTCTGCATCAGAAACGCCCGACAGACTGCTCTGGGAGCTATCACAAGATAGAAAAATGTATGGAAAAATCACAGGAACGCTTCCATACCCCTCACTGAAGCTGATGAAAAGGGTCATTATTGCACCTCAGTGATCCTGTCCTAATAAAAGAGAAATTAGTCTGTTTAATAACAGTGCATAATGAAGACCGTAGAATAAAGCAGTGGATAATTTGTCAGTGATTAGAAGGTCAATGGGTCAATTTATGAACAACTGAGTTGCTTTACCTGAGGGTAGCCACTTATGTAACACGAGAAAGCCCCTCCTTTGTCTCAGTTATCTCACCCCTGGTACATTATCAAAATAGAGCTGTAACTTATCAGTCACGAGGGAGACAGAGCCAGGTAACTACAGTGTCTATCAACAGACCTTGGAATTCTCACGGTTTGTTTGAAATGCTTTTAAAAACCAAGACTTGTTTTTCCAAATGCAAATACTTTCCCCCCTTTTCTTTTTGGCAAAGGCAAATGGCACTTTCATCACAACCTTATTATGGGATTACATCACTTCTGCACAAGTATTTTTTTAATCGTAATCATCTGAAATAGGAAAGGCTGTAGAAAGAACAAAGTTTTTGTTTGATTTGGTTTGTAATCCCTGCGCCATTTACTTCTGATCCCATCCCGGACAATTCAGGATCTATTAAACACAATGCCACGCTGGTCTCATTGCTAAATGACCCACTGCAAAAAACACCTCTTCAGAAACCCCTAAAGGTCAACCATCACCTGCCACCCATCAACCATCATTCTCGGTGACACTGTCAGCTGTAACCAGGGAGGAAAATTCAGAGCCGTGAACTGCAGAGGCCAGGATTTGCTGTCAAACGCCCCAATCTGAACTACAGCTTCTGTGTGTAGCAGTGTCTTTTACACAGGCTACAACTAAGATTAAGATCATCGTGCACTAGATGCCCTAGAGACAAAACTACACAAGATCTGCTACCAAAAAACTTTAGACTTGACAGAAACCCACAGAATTTTTGTCCCAGTGACACAGATGAGAAGCCAAACCCTAGAGACATGACATGATTTGGCCAAGGTGACAGAGCGAGGGCTAGGAACATATCTCTGCTTTTACCAAGTCCTATTTTAAAGCCTTTGCCACAAAATTATCTTTCCTTTTTGCTGTTGGGTCTCACGTTGGGCTACATGAACAGCTGAACCCTACTGCCGGGGATGCCTGCGGTAGGCACCCAGGTCATCTTCAGCATGAGCAGTCCCTGCCCTGACTGATGCAGTGAGTGGCACAGGGGAGGAACCATCCTGCACGGTGCTGAGCGTGGCTCCTGGAAACATCCCATCCAGGCGATGAATTCCACAGCAGTTCCCCTTCTCTAAGCTCCGAGCTTTAAAGTTCCTTAAAGATGATGGGTATCATCTTGGCAGGAGTTCTGACTAACAATGTGTTTAAGTATGTGGCATAGTGTGACCTGATATTCCTGTGTTCCTGTTGAAAAGTTCATTCTCAAGCAGACAACAAAGAACATCTCTCTGATCTTTTGAAAGGGATGAAAGTTCACTCCGACCCTATATAAATGCAAATAATTTATTACTTGAATATAAAATAATAAAAACCGTAGATGATTCCATTTATTTCTAGCAAAGATTAAAGAAAGCTAACACCACGAGCAACCACTTTCAGTGCACATATGCACGCACGCCCAGAACCAGGTAAAGCATCTCTGCTTCATAAGATCAGGTTCCATTCAGAGTCAAGGGACAAAAAAGCTCACTGAATTTGAATTGATAATAACATTGTGACTTGAGCTCCATGGAATTCCCCCCAGCCCCCACAACCACCTTTTTTTTTTCCCTTTTTTTTTTTTTTTTGCTTAAAATAATTAAATTGGATGAGGCAAGATACCTGATCAGTTCACTTTTCCATTCCTCCGTTTCCAGTGAAATAAAATCTAGCAACAGGTTTTTGCAAAAGATTGTGTTCTATGCCAGTGGGTCATTGGCCAATTTAACCATAACAAATAATAGTCTAGTCTTTCAAAGTTTCAACTATTTTTTTTAAGGGAAAAAAAAAAGAATCTGAGTGCTAGAAGACAGTTTGGATTTCCTCTGCATTTTTACCCTGCCAAGTGACTAGCACATTTTCCCTCTAGCTGGCGAACACATCTCCCTGGTGAACACGTGCAAGCTGCAGCTTCAGACCAGCCCGGTGCAGCAAAAGCACGACACGACCCACAGGCCTATCTGCTCTGAAATGACTGCATTTCCTAACTGCACAAAATTCAGGTAACATCCCAATTCAGTGCAACTTTCTTTGCATTCTGGAATTTAAAAGGCTCTGGTCGTGGAGGAGTTAAAATATTTCAGTTCTGAGTTAAGAAACAGTAAAAGTTCTAGTCCAGGGACGCTTTTTTCCTCCTTTCCGATGGTGATTGGCTTCCCCTGCACCTCTTTTGTTTTGAGAATTTTGCAGTATGCAGACTTGTGTAATGCAGAGATTGCTTCCAATTTAATTTAGTTGTTTTGTCTTTTATCATAATGGAAACGAGCACAGGATCCTTCTCAGGCTTCTTGCCATGTAAAAGGATGCAGACTTCACCCCTGTGGTTCCTCGGCCGAGGGGGGAGGAAGAGCAGGGGGAGACGAGTAAATGAGATGTTAAGTGAGGGTAATCCAGCAACTTCTGCACGGCTAGCAAGACCCCAAAATCTGCTCCTGGACTCGGAATTATAATTTGCCCAAGGGTTACGCATCATTCGCTAGACATCGCCCCCCAGTAACGTCAAAGAGCCCTTGCTACGTTTCTTGGAGAAGCACACGCCAGTGAGCGGCCCAGTGGCAGGTCCTCTGCTTTTGGATCTGAAATCCACTGTGGAATCCAACAGGTAGAGATTGCATTTGGCATAAACTTAGCCCCTAACTACGCTAACAGATTGTTTGCTCTGAATCTGTTTGATTTTTGAAGCATCTGCTAAATGGTTGGAGTAATCCCACTCAGCTCATTGGTTTCCCAAACAGTCCGCTCCAGTTTTTGCTGTTCAGGTTTCTCCCTGCAAGTCACCAGCAGAAGTGCTCTCAAATACAATGCCATGGGGGGGGACCTGCAGAAATTACCTCCGTGAACCAGGGGGGCCGGTCACAGCAGACACCAGTGCAAAACAGTGCCCCAGCTGGGCAGCCGACCTTTCTGAACAAGAGAATAACAAATAAGGACTGTTGTCTTTTCACAGAATAAATATTTGAACTAATAATCATTCAGGAGAAATATGCAACGCTTCCAGGATTTACAAACATTTTTCCAAATTCTGGGCAGCCAGCCAAGCACTTAACAGAATATTATGATACAAAGCACAACCCAAACTACAGGTGCAAAGACGACAACCATTTCAGTTGGCAACTTCATCGCCTGGGCATTCTGGAGCGTTCCCACAATGACAACAGGATACCGAGGACGTTGCATTCACTCCCCAATCCTGTGAACACTCACTGCTTCACTGTGCATAAAGAAATGAGTGTTCTCTGTGTTCAGAAACCTTACAGATGGAAACCTGTTCCAGACACGAGGTCAGAAGAATCAGAGGAAGCTCTGCCCTCTTGATCCTCAGAGGCACATCCCAATCCAAAGAACACACGCACACGTATCCAAGTCTAAGAAACAGCCAAAGATGCCCTAAGAATCGAGATAGATTTGCAAAAGTACAGACGCACGTGCAGCTTGTCCCATGGAACACAGTATCCTCTCGACTGGCGTTTCGAAAAAGGCCAAGAAAGAATATGCAAGTTATTTTGCAAACCCAGGACAGGCAGCTCTCCACACATCAATCCAGGTGCTTGCATCACGGGGGCACCGAGGTGATCCACCCTTTATGGATTAAACAGGCTATCAGTGCATTGTAATCATTATCGTAGCAACATGCTGAATACCCCAGTATTTCAGAATATTTCACACAAAATCAGCACACTCAGAAACTTTCCAAAAAGCTATTTCCCAATATGTTGTATAAACCACGTGATCTGATAATCTCTGTTAAACAGAGAGAGCAGATTACATGAAATCATACCATAGGATTATGTCGAATTATAACACGCTACACGCATGGCATGAGGTACTCATTTGTCAACGTATCAGATCATTTCAAATAGCTCCTCCTCCATCCTTTGGCTCAGTCGGCAGCCACAGCGTTCAGTGATTTGCTGGAAACACATGCCAAGCGCCAAGTTTCTGATTACACTGTTAAACTCTTCTCTAAACATGATTCAGCACGACAAAACACGCACCCCTGGAAGTGCAAGAGTGCTCCTGCGATGGGGTTAAAGGGGTGGAGGGGAGAGAGGAAGAAATCCACACACAACACAAACAAAGCCAAACCCATCTTAGGTATTTGTCCACCTGCTTGGACACAGGACTGTAGCAAAGCAAACAAAATCCCCACGCTATCAGCAGATAGCACAGTTCATGGTTAACTTCAAGTAGCACAGAACACACCTCTTCAGAAATAGCAGCAGCTCAAACAACCTCAAAAAAAAAAACAAAAAAGAAAAGAAAAGCCACACCCCCCCAACCTTAGGAAGGGTGGATGTCCCTGGCTTCCAAACATCAAACCCAGGGCAAACGAGATGGTTGCTGTTAGGCTGACAAGTCAGCATGACAACAGGCAAACCCCCGAACATTCTCTAATCCCCACAAAGCAGAGTTTTTCAGGTGCCTCATTTGCACTACGTTAATCCCAGAAGCCTCAAAAGATGTCTTTCTGGCCTGTAGGACTTCAGCCAGACCACAAGTCTTTGAGGCGGTTCTTATCTCTTGAGAAAGGTCTGCAGTGTGTCTAACATAACATTTACGGGTGCTGAACCACAAATACGAGCAGGCACTGCACTGTATCAGTGAAGTAGAAGGACTTGCTGTTGCTACTCCTACTGTTGTTACGTCTTTCACACTCAAAATGTGAAGTAAGACACGAAAATGCTCCTGAATTCAGATGAAGAACCCATTTGGAAAGGCAGCTTTCCCTCAGCTCCATCTCTGAACACCAACTGCCATCAGGCAGAGGATCCAGACGAACCACGGCTCTGATCAGTAACAACAATTCCCAAGCATCAACGCTCACGTGCCAGGTGGATCCACAGAGATCACTGTCACTCCTACAGAGCCAGAACACAACCACCCCCAAAACATAACATCACTTGAGCAAGTGCCCAAAGGGGGAACCCCGTGTCCAAAGCCAGACAAACAATCACAGCTCTGTGAAAACAAAAACAGAAAAGAAAAACCCCCAGTCTAGACCTCAGTGTCTTGCACCAACCCCATTAAGTTTACTGAACACATTTCTAGGAACAAGATCCCTGAATCCATGACTTGAACATGGCAAGGGAGAGAGCTCTGGGCACAGCAACAGAGCGCTAAGGGACCCCGAAGAACAAACCATCGCAGAACAGTCTTCCTGCAGTTTAGCGGCTAATTTGTACCGCTTCAGAAGATGAAGGCAACGGGCTGTTCATTTGAAATGACTCCTCTGCCTCAGACAGGTATCTCCAGAGGCGGGTCTGGCAGCAGCAGTGGGCACAGGCACTATTCACAAACACAGAGCCCACCAGAGCACGTTAATAACAGCGGCGTACAGGCCTTCGGAATCTCTCCACTGGACACCAACACTGGGGGTTTGACCCTTTGCTGCACAACATCCACACTGACAAATCCTTCTCCTCACACCACACAAACCCTTTTATTTTTTTTTTTCCCCAGCCATCTTTAGTTCTAAATGGAAGACTATAAAACCTCTTTATTAAAGTTTGGTCTTAGATTAGCAAG
The DNA here is from genome assembly GCA_027560015.1 of Chloroceryle amazona. Lineage (NCBI taxonomy): Eukaryota > Metazoa > Chordata > Aves > Coraciiformes > Cerylidae > Chloroceryle > Chloroceryle amazona. The sequence goes on from JANHFX010001365.1 coordinate 51,613, forward strand.
AGGGCAATAGCGCTGTGACTCTCAATCTCGCGCGCACGTTTCCCCCCATGATAAAGGAAGGGAAAGCGCTGTGATGGCTCTCTCTACCTTCTTGATTTATAACTGGCTCTGACTATAGGTCAAATGAATGAAAAGCACCTGGGGAGCACGCTGCAGGAGCAGTCTGCGCTGTGACAGCAGCCCCGGAGTGCAGAGGAGATAGCTAGTCCCACTCGCTCAGACAAATTAGATAATTAAATGGAAACAGGCTAGATATATTGCACTTTCTTAATTGGGTTATCAAGAAACAATAGTGACTATGAATGACCTCACTGTCTGTGTAGTCTAACACTTCTCTCTGTCGGAACTAGGAGGGGGTTATTCGTCTAGGCTGGGGTTATTGTTGGCCTAGAAAATGAATGCTTAAGAACAGCTCTTTTTTTTTTTTTTCCTTCCCCTCTCACCAGAAGCCATTACAGATAAAAATCTAGGTCTGCTGATTTGGAGGTGGGAGTTTGCATGGGATGCAAAGAAACGAAGGACTGCACAATCCTGGCATTAAAAAATCAATAGCTCTCCCCGCAGCGAGCTGCTGTGCAGCAGATCATTGGTGCTAAAGTCTGGGCTTGCTCACACCCACAAGTCTGTCATCGCTGGAATCGTTCAAACAAAATGGTTGTGGGCTCTGTGCGTGTGTGCTAGAGAGAAACAAAATACTGCAGTGGTTCTCCGGCGCTACAGAGAGCACGGTGGTCAGAAGGCAAGGGACTGGGAATTAAGTCATCTCCCAGGCCGGCCAACAAAAAACTGGGATTTCGTAGCTCCTATCTTCATTGCTCTGTAAGCGTGCATCTTCATGGAAGCCAGCACGGAATCCAGAGTTTTAAAACATTTGTTAACGATGTCAGGATCTCGATATTGTCTATTGAGCTATCGCTCCATCATTCCTGTTAAAAAATAATCCTATGCAGAACCCCTGTGGAGAAAACCATCCTAAAGAGCTCACATGCTTATTGTGCACGAAACAGAATGACCAAGTGCAGGGGGGGGAAACTGAACATATACTTTAAAAGAACAAGCATATGGCTCATGTTTAGAAACCTCACTTGACTCAACAACCCCGAGGCTACAGGCTGCACTGAAGCCCAGGCTTCACTTGGTCTTAGTTGTCTGCTGTATTTTGTTAAAATAGCCCCTTTACCCTTCATTGAGGTAATGGATATCATGATCTTTCTTGTGCTCAGATATTAACATCCTGAAATTTATTCTAATTCCACACACACTTCCACTTACTTCTGTTCCCTCCATCCAATGCGGGAAGTAGCTGTACCCAACTGACTAGCCAGCAGCAAAGACGCACTATGGGACGTTTGCAGCTTGTCAGCTTAAATTTTAAGCATTTCCTCAAAGACACTGCTACCAAAAGCTACTTTCACTCAAGGTTCCTATTAAGATACCACATTCTCTACCCTTATTTTTATTCAAAATGACAGGAAACCAAAAACATCAAGTGTAGACCTTCTCCATAAGCCTTCAAGAGATCTAATGAAAAACATAACTAGGGGCTACATCCAAGAACATGTTTAAGATTCTCAAACTCTGAAAGGACTACTGACATTCTTCAGCTAGGTACCCAGCACGAGGCACTGCCAAGATTGGGTATTTTGAGACCCAAACAATAATTTAAAGTAAAATGGAAGACTCCTCCATTTCTACTGCACCTTCTGTTCAACGATCTCAGGCGCTTGGGCAACATCTCCGGTCTCACCGACCTGCAGGGCAATGAGATTCTCACTTTCAGCAAGAAGCAACCTGAGGCACAAAGATAACAGCTCCAAAAGAGCATCCTGTCACTCCTACACAATGGGTACTTGGGAGCAAAAAATGGAATACAAGCAAAAATGAGACCTCGGAGCTCTCAGGATTCTGGCTGCCTCGTTGGATCTACTGCAGGGAACAGGCTGCTGGAGAACATTCTGACCCTGTTTCTCTTGCTCCACAGGCAGAGTAACCCTCCCCTCTGTTTACTTTTCAGGAAATTCTTCAATAGAATTTTCTATGGAAATGGATTTTTCTCTATCAGCGGATGAGATTCCCTCACATGGACAGAAAAGATCTGAAAAGAGCCGTATTAAACATCTCTGGAGGGTGAAGTTTAACAAGGCAACTCTACAAGCGTGAGTTTCACTGTAGCAAAGTCTTCTACTTTTATCCAGTCAAACTCAGGCATCCAAACAAATAATTATTTACAAATTTGCATTTCCTGTGCCGGACCATTTGCACTGAATTCAAGCAGGGTAATAATTACACTCAATTTTAGCTAAAGTTTGGTCACTTTTCTCCTAAACTTTAAATAAATTAAACAATCCCCAGCTGCTGCCAGAGAACTAAAATTTGCTTTTGAATTCACTTAGTCAGCCCCTTAGAAAAGGAACGAAGCCATGAATGTTACCTCAAAAGCAGTATCTGTGATGGATAATTTGCCTTTATGTGGTAGATCAATGTGTATAGGTTCAACATAAAAATATCAGTTACCATTTAGGAGATTTACATGAACCTTCTGCAGTCCTGCTTTATAGTCACGCAGGGGAGAGTTAATTATTTCTCCAGAATTTATCTTCTGAATGGATATTCGCTCGGAATGTTATTCACACCACTTGGCAATGAACTCTGCACTTTCCTACTTTTCTCCTTTTTCGAAGCGGCAATCGAAGACAAAAGCCTGCAAATGATAGACAAGGGCAGAGGCCACGTCCAACTTTGATATCTTGTTGATAACGTATTGTACAATTAGATCAATTTGACAATTTCCATTACGGCTGATAAAATATTTATTGAGCCTTGGAGATGATGTCTGATCCCTGTGCCATTTGTTTTACTAATGGGGGAGATATTTACCAAATCAGTAAAAACCATTCAAATTTCAGATCCTCATAGCCTCCCCAACATTAGATTTGCAAATTACTGGCTGAAGCCATAAATTACAGCACAGCACAGCCAGACTGATGCCAGGCTGACAAGGTAGGTAGATGGCTTGCGATGACATTGTTTCATAGAAGCATTAATCATAGCAGGAAAGAAAATACTCTCAAATTGGTCCATAAGTCTAAATATTAAGGAATGAGAAGCAGGTTGCCGGGAGATAGCTTTAGCTGCAGCTGGAAAATTAGGAAATGAAAAACCCTTTCTATTATTTAACAAATCATCTTAATAATGTTTTACGCTGTAGTGCCAGCAAGCAGATGAAATTCCTATTCTTCCCCATTTGCTCTTTATCCTCGTTGCTCTTTAATAGGAATATTAATAATCTGAGGATTGCTGCAGAGGTAGCCCTAGCTGTATTTTTCTTCTGCCATAGGTTAACTAAAAAAAAGGACAAATACCGAAAGAAAATAAAATTTTAATTTCCATGTTTAAACCGTTTGCTTTGTCAGCAACACCAACAGAGGCTATAGCTCCTCTTCTACTATTATGTTCAAGGTCAAGCGTACGTTTACTTATGGGCAGGCCAAACTTATTAAAATCCCACAAATCAGATAAACTGCAGAATCCAGCTTACCATGAAACACCGAGGCAGAGGGCTGTAATCTTAGGAAAAAATATACATGGATCATTGTTGGTTAAATACGAGCCCTGCTGATTAATTTAGAGAAAACCACCACCTTACAGGGGTGATTATACAATGAACAGCTTAAAATGCCTCCCTGCTAACAGCACTGTCAAACCCCAGAACCTTACAGTACGCTGGCCAAGGGAGATTCATCGCACGCCACAACTCAGGTAAGTTGAAGGTGACGTATTTGTCTAGCAGACATAATTAAAGGTATAATATTGGTTCCAGAGGTCAGAGTTGTAGAGTCCTAAGGCAAAAGCACTTCGAAAGAAAGAGCTCTGAAAGGAGGGAATGAAGAATGATGTTGGTCACGAGCCTGACACCTCTCTAACTAAAATCGCAAAGGTTTGTCTCAGCAGGCCTGATGCTCGCGTTTTCCCACCTTTCACCAGCAAGAAGGCAGGTCACCCAGGGTTCACAAGTCCCAACCACCAGCACGCTGTGCCTCGGTAACTCCCGTCCTAACGCACTGGTGGCTACACTCCAACAGAACTCAACGCCCACTGCGTACCCAAAGCTACACAAAACTTAAGCTACTGCCTCGGTGTCTAAATGGAATCTGGCCATCCCAACGCCCAGATCTGAGACACGCTACCGATACCAGGAACCTATCTGCCCTTTCGAAACCAATGGGAGAGCTAGACAAGGATTCGGCAAGGACCACGGCACTGAGCAGGGAGGCGCTTCTACGGTTCTCAGTTTGCCAAATCACATGCTAAAGAATGAGCCTTGCCTTGAGCTTTGTCTCTGTCAAAAGCTTAGGCACAATCTCTGCCAGCTGGATTTGTGGGTTCCATCAAACTGAGCAGCAGAAGATGACCATAACGGTCGTCTGTTGTGTAACTCCTCCTCCCATTCCCAAGGGAAGACGTCATTTCCTTTTTTCACTGGGGAAAAATTTCTTAATCACTAGGGCCTGCACACTGTCAACCTTTCCTGCTGAAGTAGCTCCTCCTGTAGAGAGCGAGACAACAAGAACATGTCCCAGTCAGCTAAACTACCGCCTCAGGGTTTAAAGATGCTCTTCCCATTAACAGACTCTGTGCAAGTAAAACAATAACAGAATCTTCTCAAAAAAACCTTCCAAAATCCAGAGAACCTTTATTCAGTGCCATCAAAACAAACAGGGAAAGTGAGATCCCCACGTCTCAGGTGAGCACCTCAGAGGGTTGTACAGAAGAGGCACATCTCAAAATAGATTGCCCTCGTAAATCTGTTGCAGGAAGGAATTACGTGAGGTGTGTAAAACAAGAACTGATGGAACCTTCTCTCAGGATGTTCAGAAAAAAAGTTAAACTCTTTATCAATTGCTTCTGACTTAAAATCTTAGGCAGCTTTCCAAAGGCACCTTCATGCTCATGCAGTCCCGTATGTATTTCGCCAGACCACCACAGAGCCACAACAGCTATAAATCCCTCTTCGTTCCACCCCCAACACCCTCACTCGGGAGCTCACAACAGTCGAGGGAGAAGGTTCCTACACCTTTAAGAGTGAAATCTCAAAGCCGCGCTGTCTGTTTTGTTTGAGATAGCAAAGTTATTGTCCTCTATGCTGTCTGGCAACCCCTTATGTCCCTTGGATTTATCTCACACACATGATGCAGCTTTGTGGAAGGGATCGGGAAAGACTTTGCATTCCTCTGGTAGGATGATATGAGTTTGTATCTAAATCTGTTCCATATGACCCACCTCACATGGTTAGTGTCTCGCCGATTCACTTGTAAAGGTCAAGAAGTATTTCAGCTGAGGCTTCAAAGTCAAAGGGTTTGTTAATAAAAAAAAAATAAATAAAAAATCCTACTGATCGAATCAGGACTTCGTAAAGACACCGCAAACATTCCTTGTCCTTCTGTATATAAATCGAGGTGTATTTAAGGACCGCAAGAGGCACAGGTGCAAGGGTGAGGCTTTTTGTGGGGGACTGCGGGTGCAGTGTTAAGGGTCTCGCAACCCTTCCACCTTAGATGACTGAGCCTTAAAACAATCTGGGATAACTAAAATCCTCCCAAGTCCAACTAAATCTGCTAAGTCAAGAGAAGAGAGTTTTCTCACCACATTTTTAACAAATGACAAGAGTGTTTGAACTAATTGAGACACTTCTGGTTTGCTTCTGGCCCCCCTGAACCTAGAAGGGCAAATCTGTGCAGAAAAGCTACCCAAAGCCCTCCGAAACCTATAAAATATAAAGATTAAACAAGTGCAAAACCATATCCAAAAGCCTCTCAAATCATCTGCCTCGACAATGAGCTACTGGAAACCACTGGAAGTGCGTGGGGCCAATACTGATGCCAGTTTTGTGAACCAGATCGCTCTCACCGCGTCAGAGCCTTGATGGGGGTACTCTGTTCAAATCAACACTTCAAAACGAGCAAAAATTGGCAGTGAGTTTATCTCGGGCAAACCGCTTCTCCCTTCTCTAGACAGCGCGGCCTCGCAGCGTACCCGGCGTCCCAACTCCACTCCCAAATGTATTTTGGGGAGTTGGTGACAAAGATCATATGCCAGACTATCAGAATCAGTGCAGCAGAAAGCAGCCGACAGTTTTGTAAGGAGAGAATTTGAGGGATGGGTATAAAGTCCACCTGTTGGTTTTTATTGTATGTAATGATTTTTAGAATTTTAATCTCTCTAAATATTTGGAGTTTCAAATCATGAACGTCAAAGGAGAGGTGTGAAAGGAATGAACAGTGAGAACTGAGTTTGAATCCAGGTCGGCTGTACTTTCTGAGGGGCTGGATTTATGTTCAGGGTATGGCTACAGCCTCACCTCTGAGAGGTGTGCAGAGTGTGGAGATTCCTTCTCATCAGGAAGTACGACCCCTAAAATTACCGGTGATTCACAAGACACTGATGCCGTTCAATGACAACCCCTACAAAAAACCCAAGAACAACCTATGAAAAAAGCCATACTTAAAAAAAATCCACATTGGCCGAGATGATTTGAGCCTCTAGTGCCTTAAACACAGACACACAATACAAGAAGCTGTCCCAGACCGGTATCAGAAAATCTGACTGCAGCTACCAGTTTAAACAGTACAAGCCATCCAACTGCTTTAAATCCCATTTGACACATCCTGCTTTGCTCTTGGGCCGCAGGACTCATCTTCTCCTTGGTCAATTTATGACTGAAACCTCCACGCTCAACATACGTCTTCATTTTGAAGAAGTACTTTTGCACTACAGGCATTTGTAGTTTCTCAGAAATTGGGAGCTGACCACCAGACGTACGGCGTGCACGGACACGTGTACAACAGGCTGGGCTGCCCCTGACTAAGCAGTGCACTGATCTGAGAGTCTGTTAGGCTATGAACACAAGGGTTTGCAATACTTTTACAAAAAGAAAGGCAATGCAATTCATCCTTCATGGCCACTGCAATCACTGGAATACAGAGGCCGATTACTGCACGTCGAGTTGATAGGTCTGTAATTTACAGTTATGTTGATCAAGAACCAGTTTAAAGTCAAACTCATTTCATACAGGCCACCAGCCAAGGACGGGAGGAAAAGTTTTTGGACAATGCCCTGTATATGACCTACGTGGACTAGAGAATGATGATCACCATTGGAAATCCCCACAGCACTGCATATTCATGAGTAGCTTTCACCCCCCTAAGCCAACTATTAAAAAATAAACAACTGACCATCTGAGAAAGACCCAGTTACACACGAGGCAGCAGACAGCAAGAACCTCACGCAACATCAGCAGCTTAGCTTCCTTCCTGGTAGAGCTGCTTCAAACATTCACCGCCTGCATGCGGGTATTGGGAAGGTCTCAGAACTACCTAAGGGGAAGATTTAGCAACCTGTGTTCATTCTCAAAGGTCACGGGAACATGCAGAAGCCTGAGTGCTATTTGAAGTGGGGGCATCTGTTATCCATACCTTAACACCAGGTCAGTATCAGTATAATGAATCCAAGGCTCATTTACATTAGCACTGGGGAGATCATTGCCCCAGTTTTTCTCCTCATTTAGAGAAAGCTTTTACAAACTTGTCTCTCCAGCAGACCTTGTGGGTGGCCACTGTTTTCCCTGCTGCACTAGCAACTTTGACTTTTAATCCCCCTGCTAATACCCCAGCCTGATTCGCTTTACTGGCGATAGATAAGTCATGTTTCTGGGTCCCGCACACAGTGACCGGACACCACCTCTCCGTGGCTTGCAAGCAAGCTCCATCGCTAAACAAAAGGCAGTCTGTTTGGTCACCCTTCCTTCAGAGAGGCTTAAGAACATTTTTGTCATTTTTGAACAGCTAATATCTTGCAGAGGGGGGAAGAAAAAAAAAAAAAGAGTTGTCTAATCTCTTTAAATTTAATCTTTACTTTTTGAAAAATCTGAGCACAGATGCTTAGTGCTGGACTATGTTCCATTAGACTAATTAGGTCAAGATTACCTAAAACGCTATGACTCCACCAACTCAATATAAATTCCCTCCCTCCTGTCCCTAAACTTGCCCTGTTTGGAATTTTATTCCCTTCTTCTCCCTACTCCCCTAGAGAGCGCAAAGTGTGTGGGCGCCTATTAAAAAAACCACAAACACCAGCACCAAACCACAACAAACAGATAAACCCAAACCTGCGGGAATACTGCAGTGAAAGCTAAAGGATTATTCTCTCTGTCTTCAGCTCAGTCCAAAGCTGACAAAATGCTAACATTTCCTGACTTCAGGACAACTGTGCTCAATGGCACTGCTAAAAAAACCAAAATGCCTGCTTAGCCCTTTTATTGATTAATAGATTCTTGCTAATGAAAAAAGACAGAAGGTATTTTTATTTCTTTTCTCAGTTTTTGAAGCCTTCGCAAAGTGTTAAATATTTCATACCCATTAAAACAAATCATAATGATTTAAAAGCATTGCAAAATGTAATGCAGTTTGTAGATATAAACCCAAGCTTTTAAGAAATTCGCTCGCCTTGCTTATCTACCAGAACAGCCACCGCTACCCGGCGCATCCGTTCAGCCACCTGTCCTCAGACCAACCCGTGTGGGTGGGTTTCGCTCACTTTATTTTTGCAATAAGGATTTCTGATATTCCTCACAGGCAGGACAGACGTAGGCTGTTTGGGTCACGGGATCACGAATAACACAAATACGTCAGAAAACAAAGGATACATTACACGCATAGACCAAAAAATAAAATAAAACTGGGAGCCCGACTCACCTCAGAATCTAAATCTCCCTGGCAGCAAACATCTCCTGAGAGGCACCTGTAGACAGCTATGGAAGTAGTCCCTTCAAATTTCATGTTACCCAGGCCTTGTAACTAATGACTCAAAGCAATCAAACCAAATGAAGATATTTATTTTGATTTGGAATCCTTCAGAGCACAAATGAACAATCTTCCTCACCTTTTTTCCCCATGTGCTTATATAATTCTCCAGACGGATACAATTCTGCTTTGAATTCCTTCTAAACTTGCTTTACTATTCCTAAACTTCCTCACTTGAGCTGACCTACTGAAGCCAGAGCTAAGTTTTACAATCAGTGGGATGTCCAAGTGGCAAGCTTTTAAAGCAGGTACCACTCCTAGGAGAGGGCAGACAATTTGCTAAGCGCACACAACCCCGCGAGAGCGCAGAACAAGCCAGCGCTGTAGCTGCAGGAAGAGGAGTTGTGTGAAAAGAAAGTCCACTAAGCAAAAATACGCTGAGAGCTCCTGCTGTAGAATCTTCCAGTGAGTGTTAACAAGTGCTACTTGAACCTCGAGGTGTTTGAATTGGTCTGCACTTCATGAAAGCATCGGACCAGTCTAGTGCTCGTCTCCAGCAATCCCAGCATCACTAAGTTGAACAAAGCAGGCTGCAGGACACTGCAGGACACTGCACTCCTGTGACAGCGCTTGCACATTCAAGGTTTAGGTACAGGCAAAAAAAAACCCAACAAAATCAACCCAAACAAAAAAATGAATACTGCTGATATGAAAGAACATGCAAAGGAAAGCAATGGCCCAACTTTAATCTTTGTGAACCTGGTTCAAAACCTGTACGTGTCCCAGTAATCCACCCTCCAGTAAAGTGTGTGGGGGTTTTTGTTTTTTTATTTCAGATCAGGAAGAAAGCAATGTCAGCGAAGCACAACTTCACCTGAATCAACTGCCCCAAGTGCTGCTGAACACGGTCAAGTGTTAGCAGCCGCCGCTCCCCACTGCCTCTGCAGCTCGCGCTCTGCCCCATCAGCTGTTCCCTGCCTGCTTCTATCAAATTATCTGCACAACAACGATCGGTTATGGCAAAAGCACTCACTCCTGGTAACGTTACAGACTGATAGCAAAGAGGTAAGACAGGCCACTTGTCAGATCTGAGGGGTCAGCCACATCTGGCAGGGAGCGAGAACAGCAGGTGAGGATGGGCCAGGAGCTGCAGCCAGAGCAGCAGCAGCTGGGACAGTTCTGCTGGCCGGGTGCAGTTTGATGGATGAGCACCGAGGGCTGACAAGGTTACTGCCCCACAACCATCGGCCCTGCCCCTGCGGCACAGATGTCTAAGAAGTTGTGCATCGGCTCCTGATCCGCTGCAGCTCACAGCACAACGTTTGAAGGAAAATTAGAAGCTGTAACAGCTTTACAAGTTGCATTCCGGAATTCTGCTTCCTCTCTGTAACAGCGGCCGGTAGCACAGCGCTCCCTCGGAGAGCAACACCAATTAAATCACGCGTGTTGCAGTTTACAACAGCATCAAAAGCATCCACTCACTAAAGAAGCAGCACAAAATGAAGCAGAACTGAGGCAAAGGTGATTTACCCATCCTGCTGGTATTTTCAGGTTTTCTTGTGTCCAGATGCACGTTTTAATGTTTTGAACCCTTTTACGTTCTAGTAAAATGCCCGAGGCAACCCAGCATAACTTCGTGATAAGCAGTCAGAGGTGAGAGCCTCTGGTTTGAGTCAGGTATCGCAGGCTGGGTGTTTGCTTCTCCCCCTCACAATCAACTCCATTCTGATGACTGGAAACATCATTTGGGAAAGGCCTTATCAGTATTTCTAGTGAGCTTCATGGTAAAGGCCTTGAGAAAGTCTAAACTTCCACAGAGTTTCAGCAGAGTAGGCCTAAGGCAGTTCATTTTTCGTCCTACGTTTAAACACAAGCATAACTTCACACACTTATTTACCCAGTGATGCGTATCAAATGTGGGCTTGTTGTTTCCTTTTCTTAAAAATATGTTTTATCCAACTTAATATGGAATTTATTTAAGACAGAGGATCAGTTATTAATACGTCCTTTCAATTTCTGGATGATATGACTATCTGCTTTGGCTGAACAGCGTAACACTCCACTTATCAGCGAGGAAAGTCTCCAGAGGAATGAGATTTTTATTTCAAATACACTTTAGCAGTTATTGGAAGAGATTCAGCATTTTTCTTGGAGAAAGATGTCATTAAAGCAGAAGGATGAGGGAAATGCTTGTACGCAACACAGGCTTTTCTCCGACAGCAGCCTGGTGCCCGTCTGGACAGGTCCCTGAAGACATCAGCAATCCCAATTAAACCACGAGCACAGAGCTCTGCCTACACAGAGCTGATGTCTAGATCAGGACCTCGGAATGTCAGCTTCAAAATTTCCCTGGCACTTGCCTCAGACAGCCTGCTGATATGAAAAAGCTACAGGACAGGCAGGCGCTTCCCTCCTCTTTGTAAAAACCCCAACTTAACCCCCCCCGAATGTCGCATTCGGTACAGGAAAGTGTGAAAGGAGTGAATCCGAGATGCACTGCCAAAGAGCAGAGGGTCAGATGATTAAGTTCGGTCCGATAATATTCTGTAATATCTCAGTGAATTCTATGGCATGAAATATAATAGATATTTGATCTCCCTCGCACGAACTCATAGTGAAGTAATAAATATTTCCCTACAGAGTAATTTTCCTGTAAGGGGAGATTTACTGTAACCCCAATCACAATCTACTCATTTCAGGGCATCAAAAACTAACCAGACTCGCACTAGACCTTCGATCGCTGGAGGAGGATTCCTCAGAGCAATCAGACTCCCAAAGAGTATCCACAGTAAGAAAACTCTTTTAGATGTCTTTCCTTCACTAAGGTGGGGAGCCGGGGGAGTTGATTTTTGTTCTCTTTCCAACCATCTAGAAGACAGGAAAAAAATACGTTTCTTAAAAGGAAAACAATAAACAATGGTGGCCTTTTAGAGACTGGGTGGTTATGTTTAGAACCAGCATTTAAAAAAAAAAATTAAAATGTCAGGAACTAAACACAATCAAGCTTGGGTCAAACAAAACTTTTGCAAGTAAAACAATGCAAACTATACTGGGTACGGCAGAATTCCCCTGCCCTGGAGAGGTTAATTCTATTTCCTCACTCTACCAAATCCAGATACAAACCCGATGCACTCGCCGCACTGAGAAGCGTTAAATAAAATCTTTCCCAATAAGCCCAAACTACGTGGAGCAAAGAGGAGAACGATATTCAAGAAAAACTGTGTAAAACAAAAATAATATTTGGGGAAGGTGGGCTTCTGGCAAGTACAAACACGGCCGTTAATGGATTTTTTAATAACTCCATGCTGCACGGTAATAGGGAACCACCTGCCAAAAGCGCAGCAAGGTCAAGCGAGTGTCGCGTACACGCTACAGCCAAAGAAATTCTGTGACCATCTACTCTGACCTTCCAGAGCAACCACCACCGAAATAGCCTCCTAGAGTGTCAGGGTAGGTTTAGAGCTTGCTTTTTTTTGTCTGCTCGGTTGATTTTTTCTTTACTTCAACATGTTTATTTTGTTGCACATACCACCTAAAATAAACACAAGCATTTTAAAATGCCCACACTTCTCCCCTTCCCCACCAGCACGCTCTGCTCCCGCCCCAACTGCGATTGATTCCACGATTATTTGATGAGGGAGAGTGTCATAACACACTTGGAGTGAATCAAACCCAAAGGCAGGCAGAGCAAACAATGCAGTGTGCGCGCCTGTTTGTGTCAAAATCAATCACTCCGCGTTTCTCCGGCTTTCGGCTGCCAGCAGCTGAGCTGGGAGCCCGCGC
>JANHFX010001366.1:0-89350 GCA_027560015.1 Chloroceryle amazona
GCTGTTCTAGTTTCCTTTTCTAATCACTAAGTCTCTCTCCCTTATTCCTTTTCTTTTCCCCTTTGGGGAGGGAGGGGTGTTAACAGAGAGCATCTATTAGGTCTAAGGAGCTGCCCTGACCCTAAACCATGACAGCTGATCTTATAAGTAAGACACTTAAATTACAAATGAATAACTAAAGCAACACAAATTCATGCTAGAAATACATATGTAACATGTACATTTAATAATAGCAATTTTTAAAATAGTTTTGTGGAAAAAGGTGACATATCATTTTACATTTTTTTTCTGGATATAGGGTGTCTATAACAAAGGTTTGTCAAGACCCTGTCTGTGACGGTATTAACCTTTGAATGTAAATAAACTTCTTCATGTCTTCTGAACATTTTTTTTTTTATTTTTCAGTGTGCATCACTATGGTGTCTACCCATGTAAAATGAAAGTACTGGAAAAACTGCTAATAACAATCTGTTACACCGTCTCATTCTCATGTCTGAGTATTTTACAGTTATGGCTGCTAGCTCCTGGTTGGAATGAGTGCTGCTTCTGTATCTAAAATAGGCTGAGCAATTCTGTCAGAAAGACTTCTACCTCACTGATTCAGTAGCAAGGATGGTGATTTCAAAGTTCTATCAGTACTTCTGCCATATAGTTTTGAGGCTACAACTATACATCAGAATGAGGAGATCATGGAAGTAGAATTAGACACCTTCAATTTAGCTTTAAGCTAATTAGCACTGTTGCCACCTGCAGTGAAATCAGGGCGAGATGTTTCATCCTGACTGCTAATCCTTCATGGAAAGCAGTGCTTTTAATCAGTTTATGAGCATGTATTGATATTAATACTCATTCTATCTTCATGAAAACTACCTTATTTGTGCCTCTTCTACGACCATTATCTCTTTATTTTGCTTTATAGGCATGCTTTCTGTGTATCCATAGAAACAAGCACAGAATGAACTGTGGTGGCTTGTGGTCACACATTTGTTCTGAAGTTACCACATAATGGAAAGGAGAATGCCTTATTGAAAGAAAAGGCATGGCAAGAGTAGGTTTGAAGGCTAATGCAGCCAAAGAATATTTGAAGGTCTATGAGTAAAAGTTCTAAGTAGAAGACACATAAAAGCTTTTTGACATGACTTAAAAAACGTCTGTAATATATGCAGTTGTAACAAAGATTTTGTTATATTTGTCCATTTTATCTAAGGTCACCTTTCTCTCCAAATTGGTGAGGTTATGCCCCAAACACACAAACTAATCTATTTTACACTGGACTCCATAAATCTCAAATTTTAAGGCAGTCAAGAAAAACACTGTTTTCACAGAGCCCCTTTAGCACTCTATTTGCTATTTTTCGTAGACATGGATAAACTGTGCTGCTGATGTGATAGAATAAGATGCAAGGAGCACTAGAACTATGAATTCATCTAAGAATCACCAGAATAAATCATACAGGATCACAAACCGTACATTAATCACTCCTTCCTCATACGTCACCACCTGCCAGGGAACAGATAGTAATGTGCCCTCTCGCATCCTTAAACAGTTGCAGGCAGTGCCTGATATTTTATTATGTCCTATTTTATGAAGGTTAAGTATCCTGGAGAAAAGACGTTGTCCTCTTACTACCAAAGCCATTAAAAAGCCTCATCCCCCATTCATCATCATTTCAATGAATACATTGCTCTGTAGTCACTGTGCAGTCCTTCCTGCTCGGGAATGCAACCCTCTGAAGAGCGCAACCTGCAGCACGTTCCTACCACCTGTCATATTGCAATACCAGAGTTTTTCGAAATGTACACAAGACATCCTGTGAGAAAGCCCCAAAACACACTTGCAACAATCTGATGAGAAGAAAAAAAAATTTCTTCCCACTGTACCAGAAGAAATTAGCTCAATGTTCACAGTGGCTTGCAGGGTTCACAGCTGTGCTCTGACCTATGAGTGAAAACTAGTGACCTTCCAGCAAGAGCTGTGGCTGATGAGGCAATATTATACACCCTTTCTTTTTGAGATATGAAGAAGAACTAGTGATCTGTCTGACTCAAATTTGACATGTCTTACTAACTCATGTGAAAAATTCAGAACCTTTTCTTTCTCCAGGTAGACAAAACCATACTTTCTTTTAGTTTATGTGATATGCATTTTTGAAATGGAAACTTTTTGCTTCTAAAATCTGTCTTGTGGCCAAGACACACTGACACCATTTATGCCTCTGAACGTGAAACAGTACAGAGTAGCAAAGATATATGCCATTTTTTTTCTTTTCCTACTCTGAAAATGTTTCCAAAATTAAGAATTTTGAAATATTATGAATGGCAAAGAGAAAAGAGATCAAAAGTGGAAAGACTAGTTATTACATTCCACCATATTCAGCATCAAAATAGAAGATTTTTTTTTCCCCCAGACAATGCGTTCAGTTAAAAATGCTGGTATTTTTAGAGCTAAATTATTAACTATTATAAACTATTATTATCCTATTATTATCGCCATGACTCTTCTATTACTACAAACATTTCACACTGACGAGACGGTCTGTCTTCTGACACAGAAATAACATTAGTTTCATTCTCTTCTGAGTTGGATTTTATGCAGGATTTGAAATACATGAGGCTTTTGTTGGGATCAATTTGATAGCAACTACCTAGGTCACTCATGCATTAGTTTTAGGTCAAAGTTTGTGCTTAATTTATTCAGTCTCACTCCCACCAAAGAAGCAAATTGCTTCTGAAGGGACAAACAGTCCTTCTACCTCTGAAACCTAAACAAGACATAAGGCAGGTGGATATGGACATTAGTTATGATTTTATACAATGACCTATTACTGAAGTGTAATCTACATACTGGATGTTTGTATTTTATTGCAGTTGCAATACATCAGAGAATCTGGATCTCAACATTTATTCTAGCTAGCTGTACTGGATATGGCTGGAAAAGAGTTAATTTTCTTCATATCAGTCTGTATGATGCTGTGTTTTGGATTAGTGACTGAAGCTGTGTTAACACATCGTTATAGCTCTTGCCGAACACTGCTTCCACAGCATCAAGTATTCCTCTGTTTCTCATTCTGAGTAGGCCGGGAGTGGGCAGGAAAAGGGGACACAGTCAGGACAGCTGACCTGAATTGGCCAAAGGATGTCCCATACCATATGAGATTGTGCTCAGCAATGAAAACTGTGAGGTTGTCTTCCCAAAGTAGCTGTTGCTTGGAGACTGACTGGGCATTGGTCTGATGGGGATAAATGATTGCTTTTGCATCATTTGGGTTTTTTGTTTGTTTTCCTTCACTTATTGCACTGTCTTTATTTCTACCCACCAGTTTTTTTGCTTTTGCCCTTCCAATTGCCACTCATTCTGCCTGAGATGAATGAGTGACTGACTGTAGGGAGGACCCTACCCAAAGGCGAGGGTCAACCCACCCCACTGAGTAACTAACAAATTCCAAATGGGCCTGGAAGGTACTGCTGCAGGAACTGCAATATTGTCACTCCGAAGGAGTTTGCCTTTGGTACGCTATTCAAGGAGAAATGATGTAGCCCAGAGACTGGAAAATCTGGACTTTGCAAGGGACATTAACTTTCTGCAATTCTTCTGCATTTTGATAACAACAAACATTTGTCAGAGTGAGTGTACTAACAGGTTAGGATTTGTGTGACAACCAGGCTATAACACATTTAATCAAGAAACATAAAGCAGAAATCCTACATATCATTAAAGGTTTTCATACTTAATTTTTTACTCTTTTCCAGCTGTCCCACAGACCACAGCAGACTCCTTGCTGTGGTTCTGTGATGGCAAATAAAAAAAAATCCACTCCCCTGGAGTCATTATAAATCCCAGTAACATGCCTACAGAGTTATGAATATGTCCTTGGAGCTGACACTAAGTGGACTGAACAGCACACTGCAATATGCAGAGTCTTTTTGGTCTGGTCTAGTGTAGTCCTTGAAATCCAGGAACAAAAAGGATGGCAGGGGAGGTGGGCTGCATGCTATCAAGGGACTCATTTAAGATGAGGAACATGCTTCATTATCGACCTGTTTACTAACTCTTGCCTTTGCTTAATATTGCTGATCTTCTCAGAATAATTGTAAGCGTTCTTGTACAAAGAAATACTAGAGGTTGAGACTCAAGAAGATGGATCAAAACACACAGGGACTTGATTCGGTGGAACTTCTAGGTACTAGCTTTGAAAAGGAGGTAGTGTTGCTTCATGTGTTATTTGTAAGAGTATTTCACATCATGCAGAATTATAATTTTTCTTCCACTTTTGATGGAAAGATGGTCAAGCAGAATTCTGGATTTGTTGATCTACACTGGATTCTAGGTGTGTCTGTTGTCTAGGACCAGCAACATCTGACAACAATCCAGTATTGTCTCAAGATTTTCAAGCAGGCCAACCAGCAAATTACAGTGACTTGCAGGGAAAAACATACAAGAATGCTATACCTCGTTCAATTATATAAGAAGACAGAAATGTAAGAAGAGTGACACCATGTCAGACCAGTGTGCATGTGTAACATTATCCTATCTCTGACCATGGACAAAAATGTCATCTCACAAAAGGGGATAGTTATAATATAACGCTAAGTGACATTCATCTTCTTGTAACATGCAGCAAAGGAAGTCTTGAATCAGGTTTGTTAGATGATTGTTGTTCGTGAACCTGTGTGATCCCTGTCTAAATCCATGTAAACCTTGAACATCTGCATCGTGTAGCAATTTTCCTCTGCTTATGTATGAGGTATTATTTAAGTATCTATCTCTGCTCTTTTTGAATTTGTCTCCTTTTTCATGTGATGCACACAAGTTCTTCTATTAGAAGTTGAACAACTATTGTCTATTTTCTTTTCTCATGTCTCTCCTGATGTTGTAGACATCTTTCATAACACTCTTCAAACACCTTTTTTCCACACTAGAAAATCTCAAGATAATCTGTTGAATGGAGACATTCTATTTCTTCAATCATCATTCTTGCCTCTTTTCCTGTGTCTTCATTGCTCTTCTTTTTGAGATGAGAGAATAAAATGACAAAAGTAATGTAGAGTAATGGAGCCCTATCAACTCATATTTGTGCATGATGCTGCCACCCCCCCCCCGCCCCCCTCTTTCTAAGCATTACTCTTTACTTTCTTAACAGCTACTGAGCACAGAGCTGAGGTATTTCACAGATTATTAAAGAACTGTTTCAGAGAATGATAGAACCTGTAAAGTTGCCAAAACTTTCCTGACAGGTAGCTGTTGATTCAGAGCCAACCCCTGCAAATTTAAGATCTAACCCTATTTTAATGTATTTTACTTCTCAGCATGTATTAACTTTCTTTATATTGAATTCCCATCCACATTTATTTATCAGTCAGTATTTTGAAGAATCTCATACAGTTCACAATTGTCTTGGACGTCTACAGATCAGCCTTTAGACGTAAAGGATAAAGTAACAGGAGCAAAATGTTATAGTGGATCTTGAATAAGGTCAAGAACCAACTTGCAGCAGAGAATATTGTAAGGGTGTCTTACATACCACAAGCTTTGGGAAAGACAGCATAACCTCTGTGTCTAGTAAGCCACATGCCTTTATTCTTTGCCCTAAGTGGAATAAAGATTTTTTATTTTTTTTTTTTTTAATACTTCAAATTTGAGAATATGAGGGAGAACAGGTGAACAATATCAAGGCACCAGATACAGGCTTATGTCTGATTAAAAGATGTGTCTGTTACAATGTACTTGCAACTTTCCCTAT
Source organism: Chloroceryle amazona (assembly GCA_027560015.1). Classification (NCBI taxonomy): domain Eukaryota; kingdom Metazoa; phylum Chordata; class Aves; order Coraciiformes; family Cerylidae; genus Chloroceryle; species Chloroceryle amazona. The sequence continues at coordinate 5,741 of JANHFX010001366.1, forward strand.
TAATTTAAGGCTACCTTTTATGCGTGTACTCCAGTTAGTCTTTAAAAGTGATTCCACGATTATAAAAATGCATATCCCATTAAAAATAAAGAATAAAAGAAAGTTAGGAAATAGACATATTGTGTATAGCAAAAGAAGAGAAAATGACATCTTACTTATGTCAGATGCTGATGGCTTTAGAGCATTTCAATACCTGCTTTAGAAAGTTGTTAATTATTTTCTAAGGAGCTCTGAAGTAAAATAATATTAAGTCTATTTCTTAATGTGCTCCCATTCAAGGCAGAATAAGGCAATTTATCTTAAAGAGCTGTTGTGCAGAGATGATAAGGATACAATCACATCCTAATTGTAAAGGGCCCTTGGCCATTTCTGGAATGTAAAGGAAAACATTATTACGAGTTAGGGTTGAAACTGGTGATAAGAAAACATGACACCTGGACTTTTGCAAATTTACATTTTCATCTATCATGTAGTTTTTTCTAGAAATCAGCTAATAGAGCTGCTAAGGCATACAATGGTGATAAAATCTGAAGTAGGCTATCTGCTGTTTACTCTCCAAGTGTCAGTAGCAGTACATTCAGTGTTACAAATGTCCTAAAGGCACAAGTGTGTCCTGCTCTGACAACTATGATATGTCTCATTTGTCAGGAAGAACAGTTGCCATTGAAAATTGCATTTTAAAACCAGTTAATATCCAGAAAGCAAAGAACTGAAAACATAAAAAAACAAATGACTGTCAGTCATCTTCATTTTGAGTAAACGCTTCTGGTGGTCCAGAGCTCGTTATTGTTCAGTTTCTGATGAATCCTGCAGTATTTATGCAAAAGATACGGTAGGATTAGCATGTGCTACAGACCATGGTATGGGAAAAATCCTTGCTCTTCTACATATTTTCATATCTTGGGCAAATCTCATAGATGTTTTCTCTGAAGAGCATACTTAAGACAGCAATAGCTTTGCTATGACATACCACCTACAAAGTGACCTGATGAGATCCTTCTTCTAACTCAATCAACTTGAGTTAACCAGACCACCATACAGGAATTTTTGGTAGTAAAAAAACATAGAGGCAAGACTCTGCTTTGAATCTGAATAATTTTTCACCCAAAGGAAGATGAGTTTTTTTGTCTGCTGAGGTTCTTCATCTGTAAAATCAGTATAATTTTGTTTTCTGGATGGGTTAAAAAAATCAGCATAAAGCACTGTGCATATATGGTCTAAATAAGTCCGTAATGCTTATTTAAAACAAATTCTGTTGCAATAATTTATGTTGCCTGCTCATAGACTCATCCAATACTACTGAGTCAGTGGAATGAACTAATATTTCTACTACCATTTACTCGTATTTACTCCTTGGAGTAAATTGGAAATTTCCCTTCCAATGCTTTCATGAATAGCTGTCAAGTTTATTCTCTTTTTTTTTTAAAAAAAGAAGCCACTTGAAAAATGCAGTAAGTCCTGAATGCAGATGATAGTGAAACCTCTACAAAAATACTTGCAAATAAAGATTGACAATAAGTGAAAGAAAAAACTCACCCTCTGAAAGAATACTGGAGTTTAATCTTTTAAAAGTTATAGTTTGGGAAACTCAAAGTGGAAAAACTGCTGGAAGCAATTGGTTAAATAAGTTTTTTTTCACACTCTCAAAACTGAAATTAAAGTAGATCTGAAAGACTGTAAAGTCAACTAAAATCATTGCAGTGCCTTGTAGAAATGTCAGACTTCTCTTTACTCCAGACTGTCTGTTGAGTCTCTCTTGAGTCTACATGAAGACTGTTGGTACCATACACTGCCCCCCCCCCCCCCATCTCATTATTTTTGAGGAAACTGAGACAGTATGCATCAAAATAGCAAATCCCCCTTGTAAGAGCTTATTAACGTTTTAAAATTTTATTACTGTTTTATGTCTTAGTTTTCTTTCTCCTTTTCCATATTTAAAGCAAAGCACACACGTCTTTCCAATCCGAAGTGGTGTATCACTGAAAGTGTGTTATTAGCACTATATGTTTATTCAGGCAGTGCCTTGTGAAACCATTGCGGATTGGGTCCTATTAGATACTAAGCATGAAGAAAGAGTCAGATCTGACAGTATATTTGAACAACCACATTAATGGATCTGTTCATGCAGTTGCTTAAATACTACAGAAATGACATGATGTAAACAGCCTGATGAGATTAACAGCTTGCTAGGTTTTACTGTTCCTGTGCTCCTTTCTTTGTAAGATGGAAAGATGAGGGCACTCATATCTCACTGCTCCCCCACTCCTCAAATCTATCAGTAAGCAGGAGTGACAAACCTCACCCCCACCTTCCTTAATACAGTTCATAATGGCTTTTTTTCTATATGGTAAGGAGTTCTTCATGACCCAAAAGCCTGAAAACAAGATTTGTACCACTATCTGTGATTTGTAAGATTATTTCATTAAGCTTAAATGCTTGGAAATTGAAACAACAGTCTGGTAATTTTATTGCAGGTACAATTGGGAAATGAGCCATTTTAGCAAATGGAAGTCTGCCTGGCGTGTTACAAATATTTGGTGTATTTGCAATTTGTTATGAGAGTGTCACTGGCTGCTTCTAGCTTTGGTATCCACAGCAGTAGGCTTAAGAACTAGTCAGCACAATCAAGAGCCTTCATCAGTCAGGTTTCAGAATAGCTTTATGACAATTTTCACGGTTCTGGCAACTGTCTGTAATGTAAACTCTGTGGTCATCTGGATAAAATAATGCTCTTATACTACTATGATAAATCAGAACTACTATATAGAATATATTATATATATTATGATGCTCTTGGCTTAGCATTACCTTAATGTACTCTGCTGCTATAAGGCTCTGTAAATTTACAGTAATATACTGCAATTTAATACAATTACATAAAAGCCTTATTGAAATAATACTGAACATCATTTTTATGCATGTCTTAAAATAGAAGAGACATAATGTAACCCAAAAATCACAGGCTATTTAATAATACATGAGATGTTAAAATTATGCTACTTTTGTATTTTAAATTGCTCTTTTTTTGTTCTTCTTAGTATCTCAGATGTTCTCTGTGCTACTTTACCCTCCTTCACTGATCTCAGTGCAAGGAAGTATAATTTTACAGTACACTATTGTTGAATTTTTCCTACCAATCTATGATACAATATAAAAAGCATGTAAAGAATAGTTTCTTTTGCCCCTGCTTCCCCATTTTCTTTACTTCATTTGCACACATTCAGAAAAAGCTGAAGGAACCACCATGTTTATCTTGTTGAATGCTGTTTCAAACCTTATAAAAGCAAGGGAGAGATTCGGGAGTCATGCTAACATACATTTATTGTCCTCTGGATACCCTTAGATGTAAAAAGATATGCTCACTGAAACTAAAGACTTTATCTGACGATCTTTGAGTCTGTTTTTTAGTCAACATAAAGATATTAAAGAAGTCAGCACTCACATAGTTTACCAGAAAGGAATATCCTTGCCTCTTCATCTCCTGAAGTAGGCAGGCATTATCTTAAGCATACAACACATTTCTGTCACAAGGGGACCCTAAAGCAGTGGAATTCTGTTGCTTAGCAATACTAAGCAAACAAGATTAAACACAGTTCTCTTCATCCTATTTTCCTCTGCCCCGCATTTGTTCCTCTTCTGAAATATCCACAGGCATTTGTGACTAAGCCATACTAAGCTTATATCCAGTGTGATAGCCTATATTTCTTTAAAATATGAAAAAGGCACATTTATGAAATCCTTTAACAGAAGTATCAGACACTACCAAATGTTTAAAATTATTAAACTGATGCTAAACTGGAACAATCCGCTTAATGATATTTGTGGCAAACAAAAGCAGATATCAGATTCAAAGTCCCTAAAAAATAGATTTAAAACTACAGTGCCAGAAGCAGAATTTCTTTTCAAAGATCATGGAATCAAAGAGTTGTTGAGGTTGGAAGGGATGTCCAAAGGTCACCTGCTCCAATGGTTCTGCTTAAGCAGGGTTACCTACAGCTGGTTTCCCAGAACCATGTCCAGATGGCTTTTGAACACCTCTAATGACAGAGACTCCACAAGCTCCCTGGGCAATGTGTGTCTGCATATGGTTAGCTAATAATGTATTACAAAGCAAATTAAAACAACTTCAGAATTTATTTTATTGCTCATTTGACTCCTTATCAAGATAGTTATAAGGAAAAAACAAGAAATGCAGACAGTGGCAACTTGACAAATATTTTAATTTCAAGATAAATTTTAACTATTAATAATTAACAGTAGTCAGTTGCTTACACAGGTAAAATAATATTAGAGCAGTTCAGATAGACAGTGAAGGGTGTTATCTGGATTTTGAGCATTTACAGTGCTGAAAAAACTTTTCAGATGGCTAACTTGCATTTATAATAAAATTTTGGATTTTTTGTGCCTTTCAAACAAATTCCAAGTAAGACTTGTGTTTTTTTAGAAACTGTAACACACAACTATTGAACTGAATGCTTGTAATTGCATAATGTTCCATAATTTTCTGTCATTCTGTGTTTACCAAACAGTTCAAATTATAATACATATTGCACAAGAAATGGAAAGTCAAAAAAACTACTAATAAATGTTTGCACAGATTGCAGATGAATAAAAGAATTAAAATAATTTCTTTAAAGAAGACAAATGGTGCTGAACAAAGATACAGGGTCAGAAAAGGTGAAGAATGCCCAGGAGGAAATACAGCATATAGAGTTATGTTACACAGGGATAATGTCTTTACTGTTAGAAAAGTATAGTCTCATTTTTTCCCCTTTTTATATGATAAATACAAATCTAATCACTTTTAATGACATGGCCTCTTTCTCAAAATTTTAAAATTTATCTCGGATATTTACTAGTAAATACACTAGGTGGCAGCAAAAAATAAGCTAACAAATTCATAATGGTAATGTACATATCAAGATTTAGTACAGAAAATTGCATGATTTCAACAGGGAATGAAGGTGAAAGATGTTCGCAATGGACTGTCAAGGAGAATGCAACACAGAGTCACTACGTGTCTCAGCGCAAAGAAAGTCAGTAAAAAATCAAGTAGTGCTAATAGGCGCCCAAATGACTATGATATATTCTCAAAACTTGGGATCAAACATTTTAGTTAAAGTGATATGCCATACTTAAAAATAAGAAAATGCTGAGAATCAATGCCAAAACAAGGCTCTGTTTTCAAAATTATTTGAATTGCTGACTGTTCTTCAATATATCATAGTTTCTCTAATTAGAATTTCAAACTACATGCAGAAGATCCCCAGAAGATTTGTAGATTGACCAGTATGGTCCAATTAAAAGTGGATCTCTTACCTAAAAATCAAAGCTATGTAAAGCTGTATCACCTAAATTTTATCTAAACTGTCTGTCAAGAGTATTAGGTAAAATACAGAAGACAGCTGTAATGACATTATACTCTGAAAAATCTTTGAAAACTGTAATGGCTCCCATTAAAGTTAATTAAGTACGTTTAACTGCATGCTTATACAAGAGACACAAAAAGTTACAACTAAGAAAAGATTAATATATTTCTTATCTCATGAGAAGAAATCCCTTATAAATGTAGCTCTATTAAAAGAATCAGGGAACCTGTGAATAGATGAAAAGATAAGAGGAAAGCAGTGCAAATGCAAAGATGCATAAAGCTGAGAACTTGCTATTTATAATATTTTTTATATTTGTATCTCTTCCAAGCTTCCCTCCTCTCACAGTGTTACAGACAATGAACCATTTTCAGTAGCTCAGACTTAACATCCCAACATGCTCTCCTGTATACCCATGTCCCACAGGGATTTCTTTGTCTAGGAGAGGAGGAATAAGGAAAAGGATAACATAACAGGCTTTGTTTAAAGATCACAAGAGTGAATTCTTGAATTTAAGTTGCTTTAATATATACTGTATCAGACATTAAATAATCTATTGAATAATTCAGGATCTGACATGATAGACCTTTGTTTCAGACTTGCAATGGCAAATTCTCACTTACAAGGAAACAGCTGTGTCAAAATATGCTTTTTTTGCCATCATCTGAAATTCCACATAACCTATAGATTGTAAATTTAAGCTACAGACTTTGATGAGTATTGGGCAGAAAGCAACAACACTATAAGAAAGAAATTTCAGTCCAAGTGTGTAAGTAGACAGATAACAGTTCTTAAACATAACCTTTAATACTAAAGAACATCAATTTGAAACTCACTTTTTACTAATGAGCATTTTGTTTTATACCCAGAGAGGAATTTAACCTGTAATGTTGTAGTCAAATGCATTTTTCATCAAAATATTCCCACCCTTAATACTGTGGTTATCTATTTTGTTTTCAGAATGACTCATAAAACTTTTCTACAACATGACAAATGTCCTAATCCGAACAGTATCAGATGGTTTCTGGCATACGTGTTTATATGCATGTGAATATAGGCCTATGTTCTCTATTCCTTCCCTGAGCTTTCTATACCTTTCACCACGTACAGAGCTTGCTCTTCTCCATTTCCTTAAGACTTTCTTGCTAATTTAATTTTCACTGAATTCAACTTGTTGAAAGGCTCTTTTTATTGAAATAAGTACACACATAAGTGCACATCCATATAGTTCTAAATGTCTTTTAATTAAGATTAAATTTAATTATTTTTGTTAATTATAGAGCACCATTGTTTAAATTTTCATTCTGGAAATATAGTTTTTCTATGAGGGCTAAAAGTTAAAATCGTATTTACAGAGAGTTCCATGGCATGTTTTCCTGCTTTGTAATGGTTGTTATGTCTATTTAGATGAAGTTATGAAACCTTCAGACATGTGGATTACCTTTTCTGCCAAAGGCTGCCATGAGTCACTAAACACAGCAAATGATGGTAGAGAAATTCTATGTGAACTTTTGCAAAAGAACATTTTCTTCAGCTGCTGCTAAAAGGAATAGACTCTGTTACAAAGATTTTTTTTAAAAAGTAATGTTTTTACTACCAACTCCTAAGATAAATAACTGTTCAAATACTGTCAATACAGTACATTTCTACAAATTTTATCTATCTGCATAGTTTGCTCGTTTGGAAAAAAAAAAAGTTCTAATACAAGAAATAACACTTCTCAAAGGATCCATTTTAAAGGTCCTTTAATTAATATGCTTGGGTGTGCAAGTGGCAGTGCCAGAATCCATCTTGTTTTCCAGCCAGTAGATTACTCTTGCATAAATCTGTCATATGCATTTTTGAAGTATCAGAAGACATTTAGCAATTGAAAGCTAGTACATCTCATGTCTATGAATTCATCTGAAGTAAGATTCCTGTGTTCCTTAACATTGGAATAAGACATTTAATCAGAACTGATTCAAAGGGGAGTGTCCCTTGCTGAATCAACAATGATTCCTTGCTTCCTAGGCTTTCTGCAGAGTTTTCCTATCTGAGCTCTGAGCCAGCATGACACAGCTTGACAGTTCTGACAGCTTCACTGCAGGATACAATAGGCCTACAGAATACTTGCACCTCTCATACTATTCTGTGACCTTTCTTTCTGAAAGGCTATTGCTTTTTTGTTCCACTTCTGCTTCCCCTTTTGATTCAGGTGGTCTATATGAGATCCTTTACTGCTGTAGTAATTGGAAATCACAAGATCTGCTCAGCTAAACACATGCAGCTTTAAAATGCTATGTCAAATATTTGCCCATATTTCAGAAGCTTCCCTGGAAAGTAAGTATATAAATCTTCATTGAATAAAATTCATTTTTCTACTATATAAAATAAATTGTTAGGAATGATTTTATAATCATCCTTGAGGCAGAAACCATTTAGTGCAACACTAGTAGCATGCACACTTCATACAAATTCAGGAAAGCATTAACAACATTTATGATTGTTGTAGCAAAAGTCCAATTTATATTGAGCTAAAGTGAATGCATGATGTCGAATTATCAAGTGTGCAGGTAAGTTGAGGAGGTCAGAACAGGATCAGTGTCATACCTTTGGTTATGTCAGAAGTAATGTGTACTAATGTATTATTTAAAGGATTTTAATGAAAACTGAATCAAATGAAGTGAACTGCTTCTAATCTGATTTTCACTGTATCAGTCTAAGCCTTATTCTGTAATAATAAAGCCCATGAAATCTAAAGAAAAACAAATAAGCAGTGATCAGCAGAGTGTAAAATACTTCAGTTTGCAGGGCCAAGAGTCAAGACCTAACTTTCTGTTATTAGTTGATTCCCAACTTGCTAAAAGACATATACTTTGAAGAGAAATTAGCCATTGATAAAAAATGTCACTTTTCTCCACCAAGGACTATCAAGAATTATAACCCCTAGTAAGGATTTCTCAAGCAGAACATATATTACTAGTTTCTTCTCCTCACCACCAAATACTCTCTCAAAACTGGCATTTCTTATCTGTAATTAACAAACAGAATGCAAGATAAGTTCCACAAGTCTCAGTTGTGCAAGTAAGGATGTGAAATTGTTTCCATAGTTTCCGGGTCTTTCAAGGACAGTAAAAAGGCCCTACTATATAACCCTTTCCAGACCATCTCAGATTCTGTTCCTGCTTTTGATAAACTGGCACTTACATAATAAAACAGTTACATTCTCAACCTCAGGTTAATTTTTGGCTAATTTCAGACAAGATAAAGGAACACTTGGACTTTACTTGACTCAGTGATGTCACAGGCTGACCAGCTTAGAAGACTTTGATTGAACTGACCACTGAGCTTGATTGTTGAGAAACATATATTGGTAGCTTCTTGCCTTGCAATATTTCTTTTACCAATTCTACTTTTTGAAACCTTTCTTATTAAAGTTGATTAAAATGTGGTAAGAGTGAAGGATGTGTGCATTTCCCAGTCTTAATGTTTTGTCTAGTCCTGTCAGATTGTTTCTAAGTTATGAAGGAAATGAAACCTTCTCGCAGTTTCCCAAGGTTTTCAGTCTATATTTTGTACTAATTAATCAAAATTTGCCTCTAACCTTTGCTTCATATCTATTATACTGGCTTGTCATATTTCAGCATCTTCTCCCATCAGCCTGAGAGATGCTGATTCAGACCTTCATATGTTAGCACTGCACTCTTAAATGTTGCAGCTTGTAACACTCAGTTCCAATTATTTTTATGCAAATGGATATGACAACAACCTATGTCTATCTTCTCACTATTTAGATTCTAAGTTTTTAAAGGCATTTTTAGCCCTTTTAACTCTGCACCATGTTTGAAAAAATATTATTTCTGTAGCATTGCTCTTCCACCACTGTGGTCCAGTCTTTCTAATAGTTTCCAGATAATTCTTCTTTGAAATGTTTTTGCTATATGATATGTCTTTCCCTGTGGGCTACTTTAAGCAAAAATATTCCCCACAAGAAGCTCAGGAAGACATTTACTGCATAGCTTGAACTGCCAAGAAATTACTCTTCGTATGATATTGCTGCTTGTACAGACAGGGTATGACACTTCTTTCTATAGACTCAGACATGTCAGTTAAAACCTGAATGCCAACTTCATTTTTATTGTATTAATTTCCACTTTGGGTCACAAGCTTAAGTCTGACCTTGTTTCTACATATTTATAGATGCATATCAGATACAGTGCCATGAATCCTTGATGACTAAAAAAAAAAAAACAAATCTTATTTTCACAACAATAGCAGCAATTGTTTAGCCTTCTATCTGTTGTATTCATAACTTTCATGAATAATAAGTGTGATTTAAGAATAGTGTTTTCAGTTTCTAAATTTCCATTTTCTTGCAGACTTTCAACATTTAAGAGTTCAGATTCAGAATATTATTTTCTGATATATGCCAGCATATTTGTGTGCCTTGGAGAGAAACTGTACATGAACCAAAACCACCTGAAAATATGTCAGAAATCTTGTGTGATAAATAGCTTGCTTTTTTGATGAAAGAGAACAAACCACTAATACGTCAGCATACACTTCATTCATGCCATTCATACTAATGAAAATAAAGAAAATTAATTACCCAAACTTTCATTGATTTAATAAATTAAATCTATTTCACTAAGGTATAAATATTAAGTGATGGCCAGGAATGCATCATTAAATTCTTCCACCTTATGAGAAGTTATACAGAAGTGTCCAGTTATGTAGAAATGTCACCATTACCAAGTCTAAATACTTAACAGAAAAATGCAAAATGCATGAAAGTAAATTCAGATATTAATGAAACAGTAAGGCTTAGCAATCAAGATAGAAGAATGGTTCTGAAATATGTTAATAAAATGTAAATATGTGCACTTCACTTGTTGGGTCACCAATTTGCCCAACTTTTAACCCTAGCAATGCAGCATGACAATTTAGCACTTTCAAGGAAAAGAACAGAAATTCTTCAGAATGTTTTAAAATATCCAAACATGGTGAAAGGACTTTAACATCATCAAGAAAAAAATTTCCTCTTCAGTTACACACAGACCTCTGAAATCCAATGCTCTCCTATGAGATGGAACAACGAATTTTAATTTATGAGCCAGAAAAGTAAGAGTCAGTCTATTGATTTTAAAGTGCAATTCATTTTTGTTGTTTTTCAATAATTCTCCAATCAGCAAGATATCACTTCAAAATTGAATCAAATATTATCAAGATGCCTTTCCTCCAGAGTCTTTTGTATCATATATTAACTGCTAAGACATTGATTCAATACATTGTCAAAAAGGGTGGGAATTCTCTCTTAACTTGAGTGGCCTGCAAGTTAGACAGCTAAACCAAGCTAATTACCCACATATCCTTGACAGACAAATAGGCAGAAAAGTACTTCCAGAGAGGATTTTTCAAGAACATATGCCTAAGAAATATGCTATGCTTTGCCAAAAGTGCCTGCAAGTCTGCACTGAGTAGTGAGGCAGCACACATACAACCTAGACATCTTACTTGCTGGCAGTCTATACTGGTGTGGTAATTACCATCCTAGTGTCTCACCTGAAGGTTTCAGAAAATGACTGTTACCTGAAATTCAATATTTTAAACCATGCATAAAGTAGCAACACTAGCTAGTTCTCTACTGATTTTAAAATATAAATTTTAGTTTTTATTTTTCACATTTTTAAAAATCAGAGATTATAAAGCTCTGCAAAAGTTTACAGTACAAACTTTAGTAATTAAGTAAAATGCCTAGGAAAGTGTGGGGTTATTTAATAAATTAGGTTCTAGTTAAATCTGGTAAATATAAAAATTAAATGAAGGTACAGCTACAGACCAAATACTTGACCACTTGATAGCTTCAAATATCTTTCATAATATGGCATTCAATATTGTTATAATTTGCATTTGGATAAACTATGATTTATTTCAAATACATTATGAGCTGTTTCATGTCTTTGTCAGAATTATGAAGTCAAAGAACACTTGAAATTTGTCACACCTGTCACAATTTCATTAACATCAGTAAATTCCTGCTGAGAAAGTATCCTTTATAATGTAACAATGCGTTGTGCCAGACCATTAAAACCAATAGTTTCAGCAATGCCCCTGGTGATTTCACAGAAGTTTGTCAACTGGAATGCAAGGGAATGCTTACAGGAAGCTTCCTCTCCTTGGCCTTACAAGAAACCAAACTGTACGTTCTGCATTGATACTGATTGTTGCCATGGACATTTAGGAAATCTGAGCCACCTTATTGCTGATGTGAGCAGGTGCCACTCCTCTGAACTGGGTGCTGTCCTATCAACAATGAATTTGGCTCTAGGTATCATAGTGTCCAAACCAGTTCATTTAAATCTAATTGCAGAGAATAGCTGCGAAATGCAATGAAAACTTTCAAGCTTCAAGAGAAAGAAGTTAAAGGTGTGATATAGTCACTAGAATTGTGTGGCTCCAGCACAGGTTTGGGGACATGTGGTTATTGGGAAGCAACTGCAGAAAGAATTATCTCAGGTGATTCTACCTGAATATCTGGAACAATGGATTTTTGGACTACATCTGGCAAACTCAAAACTAATAAATAAGCAAATAAGTGATATATGGTTTATATCCTATTTGCATATAAACAAAAGTAAGTAAGCAAAGGTACTCCAATCATAATCTAATTCAAAAAATAGGAGGACAAACAGCAAGAATAAAATATAATTATTAACAAGATCAATATTCGAGCAATTCATTTAGCAAAATAATTGCATTTGATCTAAGAAAGTGTATATTGACAATGGGGAAAATAATGGCCCTCTGATATTTTAGTATTAAAATGTGAAGAATTTAAGCATTACAGAAGAAAAGCAAATAGCATAAGCAGGACATAAAATCTGGTGCAATAGAAATAATAGAAAAATGTTAGGACTGCTGTTTAACTAGTTTGTTATCCTTCTGTGATAAGGCCAGCTGCCTAATGGATGCAGGCAAGGTGGTGGATGTAGTTTTTCTGGGTTTTAGTAATGCTTTTGATACTGTCCCTCAAAGCATACTGTCTGGTGAATGACTACCAATGGTGTTGCTCAGAGTTCATTTCTAGGGAAAATCCTGTTCAATATATTTATCAATGATCTGGATACAGGAGTTGAATACAGTATTAGCAAGTCGCTGTTGAGACCAAACTGCAAGGTAGTGTTGACTTGAGGGACAGGAGGCCTTGCAGAGGGATCTCGATAGTTTGGAGCATTGGGATATGATTGATGGGATGAACTTTAACAAGACCAGATGATGGATTCTTCACCTGGGATGAAGTAATGACAGGCACAAGTATAAATGGGGAGAGGAGTGGCTGGAGAGAAGCCCTGCAGAAATGTAGTGTGGGTGTTGATCAAGAGCAAGTTCAATATGAGTCAGTACTGTGTCCCGGCAGACAAGAGGCCAAACTGTATCCTGGAGTGCATCAAACACAATGTAACCAGCTTATCAAAAGAGGCAATTATCCCACTGTATTCAGTGCTGGTGCTGCCTCATGTTGAATGCTGTATGCATTGGGTGGAACCCACAATTTAAGATGGATGCTAAGGTCCTTGAATGTGTCCAGAGGATGGCAACAAAGCTGGTGAAAAGGCTGGAAGGAATGTCCTGTGAGGAGCATTAAAGAACTTTGGGCTTGTCTATTCTGCAGATAAGGAAGTTGAAGGGTAACCTCCATTGCAGTCTACAGCATCCTGAGAAGGGGAAATGGAGAGGGAAGTGCTGAGCTCTTTTCCCTGGTGTCCACTGACAGGATGCATGGGAATGGTTCAAAGCTGCATCAGGGGAGATTTACCCTGGCTGTTAGAAGATATTTATTTATCAAGAGGGTCATCAAACACTGGAACAGGCTTCCTAGGGAGATGATCAATGCTCCGAGACTGTCATTGTTTAAGAGGCATTTGGACAATGACTGTAATCACTTGTTTTAACTGAGTCAGCCCTGAATTTGTCAGGTAGTTCGGCTAGATGACTGTTGTAGGTCACTTCCAGCTGAATAGTCCTGTCTATTCCAGTGTAGTCTATTCTAAATCTTTCTCCAGGAAAAAAAAACGAACAAAAAATGATATTCCTACAATGTAAAATAAACACCAAATATCTGGATCTCAGTAGGTAATTTACTTGCTAGTATGCTCAGAATTGCTAAATTGCTATTAGTGGGGGTTTGCCTACCTGGCTCACCTTCAGTAAAATGTCCTTGAAAACAACAGATGATAAGGGACATAAGTGCAAAACACTGTGTATGATGGGACACCCAGAACCACTTGCGTGTGTCACGAACTCCTAATGCTAAGGAGACACTGCACAACACCATCATCCAGATGAAGCAGTAACCAGGGAATTAGACTTCTGAAACAAAAGTCATCTTAAATTTAAGTGTAGAAGCACTGAAATTTTTGAAAGGTGCTGGGAGAGACAGGGTCAGGAGACAGTGACCCTGACTGGGGACCACCAGACGTCACCTGATGGTATCTCCAGCCCTGTCTGAATAAGGCCCAGCAGCTCCCTGTGGGGTACAGGAGCAGCCTGCACCTAGCCAAGAACCCAGAGTGTGGGTATGCCATGGGAGGACCTTTCTTCAGGGTATATGTGGGGTGCCTGCCCACGCTGTTGCCTCAGTAAGGTGCTAGCAGTGGCAGGATGGACACGCAGCTGGAGCACCCAAATGTCCACAGGAGGGTCTGCATGTGGGGGACCCACGCTTTTCAGTGTTTACAAAATCCACAAGTAATCTGAATTACTGTCTGAGACAACCTAAATTTTATCTAAATGGAGAAAATAGGTGTAGACAGAAAAAAAAAGCAAATGTGGACATCTAAATAATTATTCATATTGCACTGTGGCAGATTTGTTTCCAGCTTTATCAAACACAGATGAAAGCATTTAATGGAACAAAATCTTTGAAGCATTCAGAGTATTCAGAGATTAAAAACAGATGTAAAGGTTCACAGCCATGTTCTCTGTTGAATAAAGGGAAGCCCTGAATTAGGCTTGGATTTTTCAGACAGAACTAATTGGTTATTATTTAAGATTTCTGTTCTCTGAAAAAATATCATCCCACTTTCCTTTTTTCTTGAAAAAGAATTATAGTCAAAACAGAAAGAATAAGGCAAACATAATACTGTTTACCAGTAGCTATGGTGACTTGTTTGTAGGAAAGGGAAATGTGCTCACAGAGGAAAGAAAAAAACCTCACTGCCTCCTCCTCGGAGCAAAACCAAGACAAATCAAAACAGTTAATTTGTTAATATATATTTCCTTACCCAAGCAAGGAGAGTGGGAAGAAAACTAATTTTCTGCAGTTCAATGCATTAATTGGAAAATTGTTCTAGGAAGAGTATTATAACACTTCAGGAATTCTATGTGATATCATTATATCATCTTTCTGTGCTGAAGTTCTCTGCACTAGCTGACAGCTTTGTGATAATTAACTCCTTCCAGAGGCAGGATGATAGTGAGGAGGGAAAATGTTAATAGTTTATGCAATAGTGAGGATTATTGACACACTATCATTATAAATAATTCAATCAAGTAAGTCTCCTGGCTGTAACATATCCTTGAGATGTTGGATTCTTGTTCATATTGATGTGGTTCTGGGACACAATATTGATTTAATCATCCTTTTCTATTAAATCAATGTTGAGAAAACATACCAGGTTTATACTCCTCTACGTGTTCATTCTGAAAAAGGGAGATCCTAAAGTGTTTTTTTTTTCAGTTGCCCTCTCTGTTTGCACTGCACTTATTCAGAAGACATTTTTAAGTCCAAGTACAAAAACATTGTACTGCTTAATCATGAGCCAGTATGCATTCAGATAACAGTGGGCTCGAAGGAACACATGAAGTTGTATTTCAGCAACACTAAAGGCATATTAATGTCTACAATATTAAATGAAAAATGTGACAGAATTGAGTTCATATTAGTTCAGAGCCTGCTGTTATTCATCAGGCTTGTGTAGATCACTTAGTCACTCTATGGCAAGGGTTGCAATGTCATCTCAAGATTAAAATTTATTTTTTTTTTCCAAAGGATGAATTCTCAGACTTTTTAGCAACACATATACTTATCTATGACTGCTATCACTAGAGTTAGAACAGGTGTTGCCCTTTTCTTTGTCCCAGAAGTGAGGGGCAAGTGGATTTCTCTTTTCTACAGTTTTACCTTACATCCACAGTGACACATGATGGTATCATCCAGTTGGTGATACCACAGCAATTCCACTTCTACAGAGCCATTCATCTACCACTATGAAATGACTCAAACAGCGCTTTATTGCTCTGTTTTCCATCTCTCGTTATACCACCCTGTCTATCCCTTTCTAGCTGGTTACACATCTGTGAAAAGAATAATAAAGGAAAAGTTGGACAAATTCTTATTCAACAGGAATGTAATGGTTTTAGTGGTAGGTGGTTACCTTCTACCCATAGAAACAACTTAATAAGTTCAACACATTTTTATGCATGCTTCTTGACCACAGGTCCTTCATTGATTTCTAGACATGATCCAGCTGAGTATGGCAATGAAACAAGCACCTTAAGAACTTTTATTAGGTTCTAAATGAGACACTGTTTCTCAGATTTCCCTCCTGTTGTTTTCTGTTCAGTTCTATAATGTAGATCGATACAATCCAGAGTTATCCTGGGTGAACAAAAAGTTGTTGAACGTATCCAGCTGTGGGCTTGATTAGATTTTCACTTCACTGGTATAAATCAGAGTAACTCCACATAGCACAAGGGAATCTCAGCACTCTAAAATGGTGTAATGTCAAATGTAAAATGAGAACCAAGCTCCATCTTCTTTCTTTTTCCACTGTCAGTGTTAGCTCCAAATCCTGCATCAGAGGATGAAGCTCCTTTTCATGTAAACACTGAATTGTACAATTACTAATTATTAATGATTACAATATTTGGGCAGAAAGGAATATGCCCCTAACACATGCCACCATGAAAGATAATAGGAGATGCTGCCTGAAAGAATATGTACTTCTGTCTCTGTGACTCAGATGTCAGTGCATAATTCCTGTTTGAGGAAAGGTAGCTGGTTACAGGCATAAATTAGCTCAAATATAAGGCACTTCTGATGGATGGCTGCAATATGTTGATTTTATTTCTTTAATAGCATAATCTATTCCTCTCTTTTTTTCTTATGCTCATTCCACTTTCAAAAATGAAAACAAGAAAATTCTCAAGCTTAATTCCTATATTATAAATGCAGGATGAAAAGATATGGTCTTTGTACTGCAAATGAAAATAAGGTTGCAGTGCCATGCAGGCTCTTGCCTATGTGCTTATACACTTCAGTGCACAAGAAAACCTTCACAAACATAGCATTTCCACTAAAATACATCATTCACTAAATCTCACTGGAACTGCTTACATAAGAAATCCTTTTGGGAGTGAAGTAGCTTGATTGGCCCACATAGAGCACTCTTCTTCAATATAGCATAGAAAGGGAAATGAAATCAGGAAGAGCATAGGAAAAAATCTCCGGATACCACAGTAGTAGTGAAAAAAGAGGATACACTTGAATGGAAACAAATAGCAACAATTTCCCATCCTTTCCATGCACACATAATTTTTCATGCCAGTATTTACTAGGTGAAGCAGCACGGAATAACTATTACAAGTTAGCAATCTTGCATTTTTTTTATTGAAAAAGATACTGCAATAAAGCACAGAACCAAAAAGGTGGAGGCAGTCACAGAAAATAGCCCATCACTGCCAGACATTATAGTTCCTGTTCTCCTGATGTCTTACTTCAGAGAGTGTGGGTTTTTTAACTGCAGAGATAAAAGTGCAGTGGGGAGGAGAGACAAAGGACATTCTAAACATCTTAAAATAGTTGCAATACTCAAAACTACAATGACTAAATAGGCCCCAAAAGAGTACAATTTTTTAAACAATCTTTCTTTCTTTTCTTTCTTTCTTTCTTTCTTTCTTTCTTTCTTTCTTTCTTTCTTTCTTTCTTTCTTTCTTTCTTCTTTCTTTCTTTCTTTCTTTCTTTCTTTCTTTCTTTCTTTCTTTCTTTCTCTCATCTCATAGTATTTCAAATATCAGCTGACATAACGATTGTCAGAAGCTGAGTTATATTTTTCCCTTTCTATGAAATTTAAACACTGCCAAGCTACTTCAAGAAGGTGCTTTTACAAGAAGAAAATTGCTTGGATATGCTACTGGGGGATTTACTTTCTCTGTAGCCCTAGTTTTATTTTATTGTCATAAAAAGCTGTCAAAACCCAATTACTAGCAGCTCTGCAATGTCTTCCTTTAGCTCATGTCTAAAATCTACTGCATTTTGTCCACAGGGGCTTTACTGCTAGGTCCATTTCTCTAGCTCGGAGTGGGTGACGTTCCAGCGGTAGGTGGCAGTAACCCACAGCTCTTTCGTTTCAGAATTTAGCAGAAGTTTAAAACTAGTCCCAACACACAGAACAGTGTTTCACTCAGATGCAGCAGCACAAAATATGAATCATAATTTTTTCTCCCAGCCAAGGATCCCAGGAAAAGGAATAGCTGAAGCACTTACTTACTTAAATTCTGATCTCTCTTTTTTAAGATCAACTGTACAAATCAAGCAGTTTTCTTTACCTCAGTTTTGTTGGGTTTGTTTTGTTTTATTTTGTTTTGGGAACATGACTATTTTGTACATTTGGACACTTGGACAGTGTATAATGAAACATTTTCAGAGTAAAAAAAGATAAAATTTGACATAAATACAACCTTTTTCATTTTGTGTCCAATTTTATTTTTGTAAATTGGGGTAATCTGTGGTGGGTCCACTCATGATGCTCTGGGTATTCTTTTTGGTTTGCGGTTAAGATGGCAGTGTTCATGTCTAAGGAAAGTTAATCATATCTCCACCTAGTTTCTTACTCTAAGATGATAGAATACATATGTGATCTCAGTCTATGACTTAAGAAATACATGTATACTGAAAACGTTACTACAAATATGTATACCGAGACTATCCTACAGAAAATGGTTGCAAATTTCCAGGAGTTAGCAACTGCACAATTCATACTGAAAATTCTCACCCCAAACTATGGACAAAAGCATATTGATAAACAAAATCCAATATATCTATGCATACATTTATATAATAATGCACAAATAGTTTTGCTACTACACAACCATTTATCCATAAAACGCCTATCAAATATAAGGTTTTAACTACATCAGTTCTAGGCAGAAAAAAAGATGTGTTAATTTCAATTACCATTTTGTACACATTCTACACCTAACAATATTGGTTTGTACTCATGAATGCCTTCTTGTTTATATTAAATCACATTAACCATTGAAGTACAGGACAAACATCCTTTCATGTTAAAACTGAGTATTATAACCCCATATTTGCTCCTATATTATCAACCCAGCTTTAAATACCTTCTTGAATAGAAACAAGAAACTGTCTATAAACAAAAAGAGTGTCTTGATCCTGCTCCATCTCAGTATTGGTTCTTGCCTTGCAGTAGTTCATATGCAAAACATACTCTTCTACAGATGGAATCCACTCATCATTGCTGTTAAGCAAAACACAGCAGGACCCACAGAGCATTTGCTGAAGCTGAAAACCAACTTTATAATTTAGCCTGGAATTTTCAGCTGGCATAATACCACATTATAAATCTGGATACTGAGTCTCAACATTTGTAAAGCAAATGAAATAAATCCCTGATTGCTTTGTCCTTTTTGTTGTCATTTAAACATACATACTAAAGCTAGATGTCAATGTTAAAAACGTATTTTATTTGTCCACTCAAAGAATTTGAATGCTTAATGGTTAAATATATATCTGCCAAGAGCGAAAAAAAATACAGTTTCTCAACCTTACTATTTTTCAAAGCAGGGAAAACACTACACATACTCAAAACTACATCAGTTTTTAAAATGTGAGCAACTACATTTAGCTTGCTGTAAAAACAGATGCATGTTTATATATTGCATTCTCACTCTACCATCTCTGCAAGTGACAAATCAAGGAGTTGTTTTCCAAGGGGCAGTGCAAAGCCTGTGTCTCTTCAACTCTGCATCCAGGGTTTAAGTGATTCTTAAGTAGACAAATTTCACCCTGGGGAGGACAAGGGTGTAAGAATTGTACTGACAGAATCAGAAACCAAGAGAAAGTACCAGGAAAATGAAATGAATTATATCTCTATTTCCATGTAGTTTCCAGGCAGAGGGATGGAATTTAGACCTGCCTAATTGACATGTTTAGTATTAGTAACCAGGAAGATTTTTTTAGGATACTGTCTTTTGGATAAAAGGAGAATAGGTTGCATCAGACATGATCTCAGGGGAAAAGAAAGATCGTTAAATTGTCAACTATAAGTGTATCAAATAATTTGTAGTAAAAGCACCTTATGGACTGTGTATCCAGAAGACCAGAAGGGGAAATTCCAACCCTTTGGCAAATTTTCACCTTAACTTTTTCATGAAATCTGCTAGGGGAAAAGCTAAAAAAAGGGTTTTCCCACTTAATTGCTAATGATATTTAATACCAAATAGTTTTCAGTTCAATTCCTAGATTCTTCTAAATAGTTTATTATTTCAATTACATTAGTATATGTATCCAGGTGGTTACGCTGATCCATGTAACAATATCATCAATATTAATGAATGGACAAGAAATAAATCTGGATTACATAAAATGATAACAGGATGAAAACAACTTATTTGAACTTTGGGATTTAAATCAATCCATGAAGATTATGTTAAGGTGTGAAATCCATAATTAATCCCTGAAGGTATCCAGGAAAGAACTTAAATCTGGGTTAATGAACTACTGTGCTTAATTTCCAGCCTAGAAATATACTGCACTCTTTATGAAAATAGTTTACAGAATGGAAAAGTGGATGAATAACTGGGTGAACAAAATTGCCCTTAGCACCATCACCAGTGATATATTATAAAAGTTCAGAGTATAATGAAGACAATTATGAGTGAAGGAACAGTACATACAGCACAACTATATCCACCATATAATTAAATTGTTTGAGTGCATATACATACACATGCACTTGTACCTGTGTTCCAGCATTTAGATACTTAGCTCACACTTCACTAATTCCTGATGATTGCAGCAAAGATGATGACATGGTAACTAAGTTTTGAAACTTCATATCCTATTCGTATCTTCAAAGACTGGAGACAGAGAAGACATGTCATGAGCAGAGCTTCTGAGGCTGAAGGCTTACACACCCTTCTGTGATCTTCATAAATTTTGCAGTGGGATGTAGAAAAATATCTCTGATGTAAATAACAGTGATGTACAGAGCCCTTACAAACAGCAGTTTCAAAAACTGTTTAAAACAACACTCCTGATACTGAGTAATTGTTTTCTGCCTGGGACAATTCACCTTTGGGGATTCCTGAGATGCTCCTTCCCAGGGGATTCAGACATGAGTGTGAAAAACTGCTAGCGCTCTTGTACTCTTTTATGTACACACCTAAGTGAAGTGTCCATTAAATTACTTTATAGGTTAATAAATGCTACAGTGGTCCAGGTACAGAAATGAGTGACATGTCCAAAGCCTCATAGTTATTATGCCATATGGCTCACTTGAAAAGTCACAATCACATTAGAAGATGATAAGAATCATCATGGTCAGTCTTCTGTGTAACTTCTCTTTAGAGCAATGTAATGTTAAGCATTTGTAAAACTCCTTACTGAAACAAAGTCAGAAGAGATCTAGTAGTGCACATGCTGGCCTCCAAGTCGGATGAATTTTCTGAAGCATGCAATAAGGCTAAATTGATGGGCATACCGAGAAGATGACCTGAATACAAGAGAACAAAACACCCCTTACTGAACTCTCATGCCTTGTGCAGTTACACAAATTGTGCCTTGATTCCCCTGATCCTCTAATTCATAACTCCTAAGAACTGTCAGATTTTGAAGCAGAGAAGAAACAATGCCAACTGTACCAATTCTTGCAAGCACACAAAAAAGGTACTTTAACAGTGTATGACTATTAAGTCTGGTAATAATACAAACAGTACTATTACAAAGAGTAATAAGGAAACATTAAGACCTCTAAAGATATGCAGGAGTTTTTATTTAGTAATATGGTATTATAGATAAGTAATTAATTCATAATACTAAATAATAGATAAATAAGTTGGTAACAGACAATTATTACTGAAGATAATGATGTCATCATTCAAGATGTTGCCATGGAATGTTTTTTATTGTTACACAACTAATCCATAGCAATGCTAGATGGTTCCACAGATTACATAAAATGCCAAGATGCTAATGGACTCATATTAGGCCTTGTGCTGACCTAACCTACTATGATTTGAGGTAAATTGAGGAAGGTCCTGGGGAAGGACAAATGGATTTTTGTTGTTCCAAGGTCCTACTATCTTTGTATTTCCCAAGATATTATAGGTTATACAGAATCAGTCTCCAAGAGCTGTTGTTTCATACATATTTTATCCAAGACAGTGCTTTTTGAAGAGGACTGCACTAATTCTGTAGCAGGACACAAGATAATTCTTAAATGTCTGGATTTTTTGTGAGTTACATATTGATCTTCTATGCTTTCCTTCACTTAAGAGTAATATACAACTTCAATAGGTCTTCCCTAGGAAAACTCCCATAATTTCCTACTTTATGACATGCAAGTCTGATAGTTAATCTGAAATAACTGTATCCAGTTATCAGGAAGACTGTACACCACATATATTGACCCATGACAATGGGCAGTGAGACAGAAGTGAGGGATTAGTGATGGTACCTTTACCTTTGAATAGTCAGCGGATACTCTGGTTCAGGTAGAATATCTCCTCTGTTTCTTTCTCCTCCCTAAAAGCTATTTTTTACCTAGGTTTGTCTAGCTAAAAGCAGATTAATTTAAATGCACTATCTGCATGCACACACAGTATGAAATTTCCATGACTTTGTAGGTATCATCATTTGCATTTATCTGTACACATGATCACAAATTTGTCTGGTTTTACTAACACCAGAATGTAAGGGTTACTGGTAAAAAATCCCATTTCCTATCTTTCTAGAAAGAAAACTTAAGTAAATGCTGTTACTGAGAAAGAAATAAAGTAACAAACCCAAATTTGGTGATGGAGTAACCTTCTAAATCAACATGATACATGATATCCAGACTTCCCCTATTCTGTTTGAATATCAAGCATGTTCTTGAACTACTGAACAGCATCATTCTGTTCTAACTCAAGCAAGGACAACAAGATACAAAAGATGAAGTTTTCTCTGAATCATGATAAAAATCTGTTTTATATGTGACCTCAGATAAGTTTCACTTTTCCTTTCAATGACATGCTCCCTAAAACAGGTTTTCAGAACAATGTTGTTCTGACATTCAATCTCCTGTCAACCACACTAGTCAGTACAGAAATGTCATAATTTTTATATCCCCTATGTAATTTTCATTGCTCGAACTGTAGAAATCTATCACTAGTCACTAGGTGTATATGCTAGGTTAGCAGCAAAGTAATAAATGTTCTAACATATATTACAGATAGTGCATTATTCATCTTCTGCAATACCTATATTGTTTTATTGTGATAACACAGTAAAAAGATAGAGCATATAATGGGTCCTTATGGAAATCTTATACATTTCACTGAAAGGATTATCTCTGTGGAATTTTGGAAAACTATTAGTACAAAGAATATAGAAAATTTATTATTTTTCATACATATACTAAATATGATACAATTTATAACAAACAGTACCAGATATGTTATTTGCCAGGATTTATAGCAGAATGAAATTCTTATTAAGAATCTGTGCACTACTTCTTCAGTTCGACAAATATATTTGAACAGTGTTTTGAGTATTAAACAGCTGACTGGCCTTGGAAAACAATACTATTCAATTAATTTTGCTGGTATGTTGTGTTTTAAAGCTACTGCAAATCAGACTGCCCTTCTGGAATCAAAGCTATCACAAGTGCTGATTTGGTTGTTCTATAATTCTTGAAAATATTGTAACATAATATTTCTGGGAATTGAGTGAAAATGTTTTAATATGACTGATTTTAAAATGGAACTTACTGGTATTTCAATACCCACACTAAAATTTTTAGCCATGAAAGCTTCTCTGATTTAAGTAGAATTGAATTGAATTGATGTACAAACATCACATTTAACAAATTTTCTGCACAGCTTGCACATTATCTAAAGAGTCAGGAATCTGAAGTCCTATTTATATTTCCATCCTTGATTTTCCTGCATGCTCTGTTTTCAGTGTGTTACTTTTCACACTAACTGAATGCTGAATCTGTGGATCTGATAACATAAAAACCTGATTTTTCCAAAGATTTCCACAGATTTTTGTATTTATTATAGAAGTGCCACTATACTGCCTAAACTAGAAACAGATAAATGTTTACTCTTTGAACATCACTTTCTCTAACTTGTTTTCTTGGATTATTTCTTAATTGACAGAATTTCTTATTTCAGCAATACTTCTATGGTAAAATTATGTTCTGAAGCATGCAAATTCTGGAGACTCTACCACATTTTAATCGTTAATAAAGAACCTGCATATTTTTTTTCTCTTCTCAGTGACATCTAATGATGGGACAAGGGGCAACAGGTGCAAGCTGGAACATAGGATATTCCATGTAGACATAAGGAGAAATTTTTTCAATTTGAAGGTGACAGAACATTGGAACAGGCTGCTCAGGGAAGTTATGGAGTTTCCTCCTCTGGAGATGTTCAAAATCCACCTGGATGAATTCCTGTGTGACCTAATCTAGGTGAACCTGTGCTGGCAGGGGGTGTTGGACTAGATGATCTTTTGAGGTCCCTTCCAACCTCTAACATTCTGTGATTCTGTGATATTTTGAATCACAGAATCACAGAATTTCTGAGGCTGGAATAGACCTCCAAGATCATCAAGTCCAGCCTATGACCCAACACGATGACATCAGCTAGACCATGCCACTAAGTGCCACATCCAATCTTTCCCTAAACACCTCCAGGAATGATGACTCCACCACCTCCCTAGGCAGTCCATTCCAGTGTCTGATCACCCTTCCATATTAGGAAGTACTTCCTAATATCCAACCTCAACCTCCCCTGGCTCAGCTTAATGCTTAACTAAAACGTACAATAGCCAAGTACTAGTATATTCAGTAATACTTATGAATCTGTGTTTTGCTATTTCCTCATACATTATCATTGCACAATTTCCTGGGGGTTTACAGATGTTTTGTCTAAAATCTAAACCATGTACTCTTCATAATTCCAGCTTAATGGAACAGAGCTTTGATTATTTTTTTTTTTGTGAAATCTCTTCTCCATACTATTACAATCTGAGGAAGAAATAAAATAGGATAAAATGGGAATCTGTTTCTGATATCAAGAGTGGGACATACTTAGATCAGTCTTTAAATAGATAACACAAATGTGGATTAGATCAATTTACTATATAAATTTAAAGGGCATAAAAATTTAAGTTTTCTGGTTTTACTCTAAGGAAAACTAAGGTGGGAGAAAAACAGATTTAGTTCAGAAAAAAAGTGTGCAGATTTTTTACATGGGCTTAAGCCAAGTGCAATTTCTTTTACTAGAAGGATCAGCCTTAGTAAATAAATTCTCTATCTGTTAATGCTTAGTGTTAGGAAAATTGGAAATGAAATTTACTCTTTTGCTTGCTTGACTTTCTTGTGAAAATATGATGTAACAAACACATGTCCAATGGGATTTTTATTATTATGAGAGTCTCAATGGCATTATCTTTCGTACTGCTCAAAAATGACATGGAAGACTTTTCTTAGTAAGAATGACAATATTTTTTCCTTAGACCATGTGGAACCTGAAATAATGAATAGTCTCTCTTCCAGAAGAAAACAATCTGAAAATAAATTAAATGAATCCTTTTCTTCACCAAAGCCCAATTTGTAAGCAATAGAGAAAACAACGGTTCTTCAGATGTGAATTTCTTTCATAAGTACCATACTCTAGCTATACTAGTTACCTAATCTCATTAAAAGTACAGGGACAAAAAAATTCAAGCCCCCAAATTAGTCTTCTTAAATAATAGCATGTGTAAGCATGAAACAGAATAATAATATCAGCAGTTTCTGGAGTTGTAAAACTCATAAACAGCTTCAGTACTGAAAGACCTGTCCCTAAACAGCCCTTTAAAAGTAATCAGGTTTTCTTCTTCATACAAATCAGTATTGCATAAGTGTACACAATGCAATTTCTGAAAAAGGTATAAGAATACACAACTTCCATCTGGAAATCATCTTCCTTTACAAATCAGCTGGAATAATATTGAATCCCTTTGTTTGGTCTATCTTTCTTCAAGAGCTGAATACACTACAAGTTAAAACATTAGTTCTGGACCTAATACGGAACTTAGTGAAGTTTACTAGAATTTTGATTTGTAAAAAACCACAACAAATGGATGTTCTAAATAATACATTGGCCTGAGTTTCTTAGTTTATAACCAGATCTATAAAATAGTCCTTGATGTATGATCAGTTCTGCTATTTCTGACTAGCTGGTTCCTTTTTTACAGCAAAATACCTACATCTAAGGCAATAATAGGTAATCCACAAGCAATTCTAAAGTTTTAGCCTGAAATGCTATTAAAAGTTTTGGGAGGTGCGTCAGCACTCATTGGTTTGAAAATATGCACTTAACTCATTCTTGTGTAATAATTTTATCTTTAGATAAATAAACACAAACTTCTGATTTTGTAGGCTGCAAGTCAGCTGCACCTCTGTGGTAGAAATGTCATAGTAGCATAAATAAGGGCATAACAGCCTATACTAGATTAAGACCTTCAGCTAAAACTTGACATAACATGCATTTTTGGCTTATGGGCATAAGAGAGCACAAGAAATAGTTTTAGTACATGATCTGGGAAAAGTTCACTGTGACTACCCTTTAAACGGAAAATGAGATACGAAAAAAATTGAAAAGAACATTTTAGTCTCTCCAAAGCCTAAAGTTGGAGCTCCTTCTCTTTTTCCGATAACAGTCATATTCATAATTCATTATTAACATTGAGGATATATACTAAAAACCTAAAACTTCTTTCTAACTTTAAAAAAGACATTAAAAACCTTTTAAGTTGAACTTTAAGAAATTGTTTGGATGGAATTTTTCATTCTGTAATCAGTTTTTTAAGGCTTAAGAAGAATTGTGTGATGCCTCAGTATGCAGAAAAGAGATAGCTTCTCAAATATGATTTAAACTTTTTTTCCCCCCTCCTACTTATAGCTGAAAATATAATGTCCAAATGAGACGTACCTATCTAGGAAGGTATTTTTTACATTATCAGAAGATGAAAGTTGAAAAATTACATTCCATTTTTGGTGATTACAGCATTCATGACAGTTGAAATCAGAAGATAGATGTGTCTCTGTTGAAATTTACTGATAATTGACTTTGATTTTTCAGTCTTGGTTAATTGATTAACATTAATGGACCCATCTGCTGCACCATTGCATGGGGAGCAACAACAATAAGAATAATCACTGTGAGAATAGTTTGAGATGCTGGGAACATGATTGTTTGTGGGAGCTATTAACTTTGAGATTGTACTCTGCACTATAAAAGATAAGCTTGTCTATGTTTAAATTTTCTTGAGCCTATACAATTTAAAACAAATGTATTAATCAACTACTACTAGTGGCATGGCTGACATAATTGTCAAATCAATGGTGAAGTAATTTTATGAGTTTATTTGCTCTGCACAGATGTGTCTTCTTAATTAACACTAAGCCTGGTTTCCAACATCTGGCTCATATGATCAGGGGGCCTCACAGAATATTAAGAACTTCCTAGGTTAATCTTTCCATAACCTTTTCAAATACATATTTTCAAATCCAGTAAGCTTTGAATTGACAAAATTAGTCATACAACTATATGACACTCAAACCCTAAATTTGCTGAAGAGTTGTATTTTTTTTCCTCTGAAATTAACCAGTCTCTGGAATTTTGCATTGGCATAGATTTAAAGTTCGGTAAAAGAACTAATGAACTTAAAAAAGTGCCTTTAAAAGCAATAGAGCATTTACATAGGAGAGTACTTTGTCTTTAAAAAATAATAAAATAATAGCTACATAAAGAATTAGAAATTTACATTTATACTGAACCACTCTTCTAATATAGTATATGTTTACATACTCTTGAAACAGAATGGGGTTATTTTTGTCCTGTTGCCCTTGTTTTGGCTGGGATTAGAGTTAATTTTCATCATAATAGCTGGTATGGGGCTCTGTTTTAGATCTTTGATGAAAACAGTGTTGATAGTGCAGAGATGTTTTCATTGTTGCTGAGCAGTGCTCACACAGAGTCAAAGACTTTCGTACCTCTCACACCACTCCACCAGAAAGTAGGCTGTGGATGCAAAAAAAAAGTTGAGAGGGGATACAGCTGGGACAGCTGGTCTCAACTGACCAAAGGGATATTCCTTAACGTATGATGTCATGCTCAGCATATAAAACTGGGGGAAGAAAAAGGAAGGGGGGGCATTCAGAGTTATGGTGTTTGTCTTCCCAAGTCATATGCTGGATCCCTGTTTTCTTGGAGATGGCCAAACACCTGGGAAGCAATGAATGAATCCCTTGTTTTGCCTGTGCATGTGATTTTTGCTTTGCCTATTAAGCGTCTCAATCCACAAGTTTTCTCACTTTTACTGTTCTGATTCTCTCCCCCATCCCAGTTGGGGAGGAGAGAATGAGCAGCTGTGTGGTGTTTAGTTGCCAGATGTGTTTAAATCATGACACCTATGTACAGACAGAGTTTTTAGTCAAAATATAAATGAGATCTAGATCACCACTTTTTATTTATTTTTTTATTTTTTTTTAATGGAAGAGTAGTGGATCTTAACTTAGAAAGAATGATAAAAACTAGAGATTTACAATTCCATAACATGATACATGCAATAGTTTCACGGCAAAATGGTGATTGTACAGCCCGTCCCAATCACCATGGCTCTGCCTGGCCATGTCAGGGCTCTGTCTGACCCTAGTTCCTCTTACGGGGCTTGATCCTGATTCCCCAACAGTGGATTGATGTCCTAGCCCAGCCTCAGCCTGTTGCTATCCTCAGGGATGTGCCTGATATGTAGGGCTGGGGCTACCCTGGTGCCCTCTGGCTGCCCTACTCCTGTCTGAGGCAGTGGAATGGTCCTGTCTGCCAGGTCCTGGCTGCCAGATCCTGCCCTGACAGACCCCTGGGACCATCTAATGCAACCAGTGACCAGATCACAGGGAGCTGCTGGTCCCTACTGCATCCTCAACTTTTTTATCTGAAAACTAGGTGCATACTAATCCCTGTCTCTTGCTACCAAAAATACAAACCTCTATTTTTTTTCCTGGCAAAGTTTCTTCTTCAGAGTTGTTGTAATTAATAGGAAGAACACTACAATAGCATTTTTGTACTCTGATGATGAGAAAGACAAGTAACTTTCTTTTAAGAATGACTGTTAAGATGTTTATTATGAAACACACCTGTCTACGCCCAGCAGTATATGTTGATGAGCTCCAGTGTTCATTTTAAAACACAGCTAAGTTATTCACTATGTAATACTTCATGACCTTTCAGAAGAAAAAGCTCTAGTTGTCAAGCACCTAAATAATGACGTGCAATGAGAATCTTTTTTGTGCCACTAAAGAGTGTAATTGAAAAAAATGGCAAAAATATTAAACAAGTCAATAATGGTTTTATATGAATCCTCAAATTGTTGCTTGTTTTATCTGTATTTTTCAAAAACCCCATTTTTTTTTCAATATTAAATATGCAAAAGTCAATTAATCACGCAGACAGGAATATTTTTAACACTATGGATTATTTATGGCTTTTTCTGGCTTCAATCTCATGAATATAAACTATATGTAACATAGTTATATAGCCTACATGTACCACTTGAACACCAAGACTGATGCCTGGAAATTTTTGCCCCTAAAATATACATAAAATGTCCACCTCTGGCTTTTCTATTCTTCTACTTCACACATGATATGGTGTGAACTAAGTTGATATGAGAAGTTGATGACCAAAAGATTAATCAAATAGTTGTTAGGATAAAAGAACTAATAAATTGAAGTTAAGCAAAGGTAGAAACTCCTATCTTTCAGATATGAAATGTACTAAAGGATGTTTACAATCAAAACACCTAATGAAGGATGTGATAAGAAGCCAAACACACTTAAAATTAGTCCATGTACTGTATAGAGTTTGTTACAGTATGCACATTTACTAAATAGATTCCTAGTATTAGCAGGCATTGCCTGGAAAGAAGTACAGGAAGAGCCTATGGCACAGAATCTCTCATCATTCCTTTCAGGATATGCTTCACTCATTGAGGCACTGGACTTAGGTCTTAAAACAACAGATTCAGAGGACCAAACTATCCAGAGTGTTCAGGTTCATATGAAAGAGTTTCTGCAGCCGGACCTGCCAAGGCTGATCAGGAGATATACAAGACATTTTTCTCCCATATCTCAACAATCTGCTCAAGCCTGTGAAAAAGGAATCAGTATACAACAAACTGAAGCATTTCCCAAGGGCATTTCTGACCCTGGCATTCTTTCAGACAGTCTGTGTAAAATGTTCGTCAGTACTCCTGAAAAATGGCTGCTAGCACAGGCAAATTTGCCTCCCAAGTTGCCACCCTGTTTACATCCTCTAGAAAAAAATTGATGTAGATAGGCAGATGACTTATCAAGAAGTGAATCTTTTACATCTGTCACACTCCTTAGCAAAGTAGAAGTGATTTGTTTGATTACTTGTTACACTGTGATGGAGCAGTCTGTTCTCACATATATATATATATATATATAACACTTTGGGAAAGGGAATGTTACATGCACTGTGGGCAAAATGAAGCTTCAGGACTTTGGGATGCAGGAATTCCTCCTTCAAATACCACTACCTAGTAACCTATCCAAATAAGACCTCCAAGTCTTGCGAGATAATATTTTGTGATAGTTTTTGTTGCCAGTCTTGACAGCTAAGAAGAATGAACAGTCTCTGAAAAAGCAAATTCTCTTCTGACGAGTGAACAGTATGAAATTAGAGCTGCAGAATTTGAATGTGAAATATGGCATCCAGACCTTTCTAGCAAGTTGAAGCTTACTGAATATGGACAGTTTATCAATTGACTGAAGAATGTATGTACATACATATGAAAAACAGCAAAACAGGTAAGAAGAGACGTAAAATACAATCTCCACTGATCCACTGTCTCTCTAATGCAATTTAAGATGCTGTTTCCTTTCTTTGTCACTAGAACATATTGATGACTCATGGTCAGCTTGTTGTTCACCAGAATTGGAAGGTAATTTTCTGCAATGCTGCTTTCTGGACAGTCAGTCACCAGTCTATACTAGTGCCTGGGGTTATTTCACCCCAGATGCAAGACTTTCCATTCCAATATGAGACTGATGTTGACTCATTTCTTCAGCCTGTCAAGGTCCCTCTTAATGGCAGTTGACCCATCTGGTGCACCAGTCACTCCTCCCTCCTTCATATTTAACCCTTATTTCTGGGGTGCACCCTGTCCCATCCTATAGGTCATTAAGGAAGATAAATGGTATTGGATTTAGTATTGAGGCTTGGGGTACTTTGCTAGTGATAGGTCTCCAGATGGAATTTTTGCTTCTGATCCTTTGTACTTTTTGAGCCTGCTCATCAGCCAGTTTTTAGCTGACATCACTGTGCATTTACCTAGCCAGTACTTAATCAGTTTGTCACTACAAATTTTACGGGAGGCAGTGCTGAAGCCTTACAAAAGTTAAGTAAACTACATCTTGTGCTCTCCCCTCATCCATCAAGCCTGTCATCTCATTGTGGAAGGCTATCAGGTTGGTTAAACACAACTTGCACTTCATAAATCTGTAGTGACCACTCAACCACTTTCTTATCCTTCATGAGTTTTGAAACAGTTTTCAGGACAATTTGGTCCATCAGCTTCCCACTGATCAAGGTGAGGCTAACAGTCTTGTAGTTCCCTAGATTCTCCTTTTTGCCCTTCCTGAAGGTAGCCTTCTAGTCTTCAGGAACCTCTCTCAATCACCTTGATCTTTCAGATATTATCAGGATTGACTTTGCTATGACATCAGATAGCTCCCCTGGCACTCATGTATGAATCTCATCAGGTCCCATGGACTTACACATGCCCAGTTGTTTTAAATTTTCCCTCATCTAATACTCATCCTCCAGACTTTCAGGTTTACAGGTCTGAGAGGAATAGATTCCTGAAGGCCAGTCTTATCAATAAAGACTGAGGAAAAGAAGGCATTGAGTATTTCAGTCTTTTCTGGATCCTTTTTCACCAGACCTGCCCCATTCAGGAGCCAGCCCACATTCTCCCAAGTCTTCCCTTTGCTGCTGATGTAATTGTAGAACCATTTGGGCTGCCATGCATGTTCCCTGTCAAATTAATCTTCAGATGGATTTTGGATTTCCTAATCCCATACCTGCGTATTTAGATATTTTCTGTATATTCCTGACATGTCACCTGGTTATACTTCTACCTCTTGTACCTCTTGTACCTCTTCTTCATTCTTTCTGATGTTCGGGTTTTTTCAGGAGCAACTTGTTCATCCATGCTGGCTTCCTGCCACTTGATTTCCCGCTCACTGGAACGGATCATTCTTGAGCTTGGCGGAGGTGATCCCTGAAAATTGGTTGCTATAGAAGACCATGAAAATTATGCTTCTATGGAACTGCTTATCCCTGCTTTACACATACACAGTCTTCCACGACTCCTCTGGACAGAAGAGCATTTCAGAAAAAAAAACATTTCTGAAAAGGGCTGAGGCCAGCAGTTGGAAAGCAAAAAGGCAGGAAACAAATCCAATGGTTATGAATTATTCAGGACCCAAGCTTTAAATGAAACAGAATTCTGTAATGATAGATGACAGGACAATCAATAGAATGACAGAGACACAGCAAGGAACAACAGAAGAAAAACAGACTCATTACTCCCAAATACACACTCAGTTTCACGAGTGTGGTAGGTAATTTGTGTACATTTTATAAAGTTGCCTTTCTCTCATTTGTGCTCTAGTCAAACAAGACTTAGAGATCAAAAACTTGTTTGGTGTTCTTTGTGCACTCACATCAATCAAGAGGGGCAGAGAAGAACCTCAGAACTTTGATTCAAGGTCTCCTTAACCCAAGAAACACACAGTCGTCCAGATCCTTAAAAGAACTTTAGACTATGTTTGTTCAGCATTTTCTTTGAAGCTGAAATACAATTTTTAAAATAGATGAGGCATCTGTTTCACAAATTCTATCATTTTTAAACAGAAATGTGATTCCTAGATGCTAAATGCCTTAAAAAATTAGCAAATTACTGTAGCTTAAAAAGTTACTGTACTCCATCTCTTTTCAGTTGTGTCCTGTGATAGGATAAGAGGGAATGGTCACAAGCTGAATCACAGGAAGTTCCACCTTAACATGAGGTAAAACTTCTTTACTGTGAGAGTGACAGAGTGCTGGAACAGGCTTCCCAGGAAGGTTGTGGAGTCTCCTTGTCTGGTGACATTCAAGATTGCCCTAGCATCAGGGTTGGACTCGATGATCTCCAGAGGTCCCTTCTAACCCCTAACATTCTATAATTCTGTGCTTCTATTTAAGCCATCATTCTCTGTGTTTTTAACTCATGTCTCTTTTAGACCTCATCTCCTATTTTAGCATGATGCACTTTACAAAAGGTAACATTTAACCTTAGGTTAAGAGCTTTTAAAAAAGGTTGACAAAACTTCACATATGCTGCAGATGCTGACTTAATTGTTTGTGTTATCATAAAATAATGATAAAGGCTTATGGTGTGTACCCAGGAGCACACCATGAAGTATTAGACAAAAGAATGAGATCCTACGTATTTCTGTCCAAACTATCTGTACAAAGAGTCTGATTTAGCCACTGAGCCTTGTAGTGGAACTGATCTAGTTGATCGCAAAGGAATTCTGGCAGCAATCCAGCATGTATGCTATATAATTACATTTTATATCTTCTCATGTAAGGAAATAAGGTATAAAATCTCTCAGGTTAGGCATGAAGATGTAAAATTTTCTGTTTAATATTATCAGGACTAACGATTGGTGATTACTTCATTACACAGAAAGTTAAACTAATTTCTCATTAAGGATGAACCTACCAGCCACAGAGTGTAAATGATAAAATGATTAAAGAGGTAACTCTTACCTAGTGCAGGTCCCACCATTGTGACATGGATGATAATCACATATTGGAACATTGCAGTTCTCAACATTCCTCCCTCCAAGAGCCTCATCTATGATGAACAACTCTTTGTTGTTAACTTGAAAATCCCTAACACATCCTTTATAGCCATGTATCTGCCCAGCACACTGATGAACCTTTTCACGAACAGGAACATTTCCAAGGAAGATTGATCCAAAGGTGATCTGAAGAAACAAGAAGAGAATAATCAGAAAAGAATGTGATTTGTGATGTTACTGTAAGCAATTGCTGAATAATAGTTACAGATAGAGGAAATGGACGTTACTTGAAGCTGGCCAAAAAGTGACACATGCTGAAAGGATTTCCTTAAAATGTGTTTCTCTTTAAAAAAAAAAATAAAAAAAAATCCATCCATAGAGAGCAATTTAATGTGTTTGCATATCTTCAGATGTGTAGGACAATATACATCCCATGAAACACAAACCACAAATTGGAATTCTCAGCCTTAACTGAGGTGAATATAGTAACTCTTTCTCATTGCTTCCCTTATTCTATACTATGAGTTTTACATCCATGGGTGATGAGCTTTGGTTTAGGATCTGGGACCTATAGGACCCCAAGCTTTGGCAAATACAGAAAAAGATATTTTATTTTTTTGGATGAATGACAAAAAACAGGCTGAAGCCCGGGGAAAAGGGAAAGTTTTAGGTAGCAAATTCTAGAGCCACAAATGCCTAAAACATTTTTATAAAGATGCCAAAGAAACACTTTCAATTTCATAGGGACTGACAAAACCATACTAGTGCTCATACTAGTGCACACAGTGATATTTCCTCTGTTATGTGACCTAGGAGCCTAAATCTTGATCACCACATGTAAAGGACCTGTGACTCTCTTAGCACTGTAAATTCCATTTCTCACATCAATGCCTGACTTTATGAGTTCTGATATGGGATTTCACCATTCCTAAGTTCCTTTACTACATACGTCTCACTAAGAATTGAAAAAATAATACTTATTTTTCTTTGTACAGTACCATCTATCTGGAAAGAAGGTGAAATGTAGCCTTAGAATAAACCAATGAAGTAAAAAATATAATGTGTGTAAAAAACGTGAGGAGATAATTTATAGTGAAGGTGCCTTTTACTATCATATTCATACATCAACTGTAAAGAAATAGGAACAGGAGGGAAACACCACAATGATTTATCTGGAATTCACTCATCTGTATGATTTTGCTTTGATGTTTTCTGTATTGATTTTATCAGCCCTGAACCTATGTTGCTGACAATTTCAAGTGAAATTTGGAGATACAATGCACCTGAACACCACCAGATATCCCTCTACTTACAGTGTCTTTCATTTAGAAAGGAAAGAAAAAAACAACCTACTTCTTTTAGAGCATGGATAAAATTAAATCAGATTTTTCATGTGGAAGGAATTCAAAGACATTGGATCAGCACTTGCTGGATTCATTTTATATCAGTTTATTCCCTTTCACACAAAGCTATAAACCAGCATAGTTAAAGACAAGATTTGTAAGAAGTGTTTGCAGACAGGCATTTTCATTCTGCTTGTGAACCTGTTAAAATAATTAAGCAAAGCATTGGACTGGAATGTGAAGTGTCTATGATTAAGAAAAATGTTTTTAGCACTTTACTATTGGGCATATTTTGAAAATCACTGACCTTGGGGACAGATCCAATGTACCACAGAAAATTTCAGGAGTCTCTGCTGTTTCTCTTGTCAGTGGATTTTATCATAACGAATGGTCAAACTCATGCTAGTATGCCATAGTATACATTTCTTTCTGTAAAGGTCCTGTTCCAAATTTGACTAGCCTAACCAGAATAGATTTTAAGGAAGAACACAGGAAGAATTACTGTAAGTCTTGTTAATGACATAACAGGCTTAATATAACATTGTACTAACTTCTGTAATACTCATGATTAGTGTTTCAAATACTAAGTTGAAGATTTCCTTCTTCACTTGGAGCCTGAGTGGTAAGGATTAGGTTGGCCAGTAATAAAATGAAACAATCCTCCTAGAGATAAGAAATTTCCTTCCTTACTCTTACAGTATGTGTTCTATTCATGGACTTTAGGCAGTTGAAATAGAAGTTTCAGAGTCAGGTAACATGAAGAAATTAATGAAAACACTATGGATGCTTGATATTAAAAGACATATTAAAGAGAAATTAAGTACATATAACAGTATCTGAGGAGAATTTGCATTTCCTTCTTTAGAAAAAGTTAGAATGCCTGATGTCCTTAGGAAATAACTAAAATGTATATGCTGATGAAACGTTCAAAATAAACAGCTATTATTTTTATGTTTTGCAGACTCACCCGAGATGCTCGATGTGAGAGAAGAAGTCTGTGTTGTACAGGAGGATTTCCATCTGCAGCCATTTCAATCATACAGTAACCTTCAGGATTGTTGACAGGCAACATATAGCTGGAAGGAAACAGAAGATCTCATTGCTGTTTAAGCTGTTAACAGCAGAGTATTTAAATCTCACACGGCAAAGACAATGTGGAAAAAAATGCTTTTGCCTCCATAAAGGATGACAGTCTTTGGACACTAAGAATCCCAGTTTAATGACTACTTGAACTACTGGGGAGACAAAAGATGTAAGTTTCTTCTACAAATGTCCCTTTTCTATTTGCTTTCCTACTGTTCTTGTTGCTAGTGTTTGAAATACATGCAGACACAAAGAAGAGAGACATCTTTACATGCTTAAGTGTGTATTGATAAATTGTAAATGGTAACTGTGGATGACACATGGTTTCCCTAGCACAGTGGATTGTTGGACAAGTAACCTCAATGTTGAATGATACTGGGCTCCCTAGGTGAAAATTTCCTTTTCCTGTCCTTCTGGGGAAACAGAAATGGGATAAGATATGAAAGGCTGCATGCCTCTGAACAGCAAGATTACACCGTGATATAGTTATCGCTACTTGGGAAGCATGCTGTTAATGTAAACTCCCTGGTACTGTGCTTCAGAGATAAAGAAGAATATAATGTTAAAGAAATTTGTATAGTAAATACTATAGAACATTTAATAAAATACAGAATTCCTCAGGTTCTTTCTATGATGACATATGTATTAATTCTATTAATATAACGGCAATAAAAATCCAATCCAAAAAGATGATTTTCAAGTATACTAGTTTTGTATTTAGAAAGAGAATTTGCATAAACCTTATTTCAGAAATGGCAAGGTAGGAGAACAGTAGTTGATAGATTCTTTGAAACTGATCACTGTTATTACTGTACAAGTGCTCCTCAATTCTACTTTGCCGCCTTTGCAATATCCACATGCATTAAAAGAAAATATGATGGGGATCCTTTTGGAAAATGATTTAAGGTTTACTGACTACCCGTACTCTGTTGTGTACATGAAACTCCACTCAGTTAAATCCATGTAATTAGGTTTACAGAGTAAGGCCTTTAACAAGAATAATGATACATTTTTTGTGTGGTATTTCGCATATGTTACAAAACAGATTTTACAAAATATTCTGAAAAAAAAAATAATTATATGGACTGTCAAATTTTCTATTTTTTTAACTGATCAGATCCTAAAGGACAACAATAGGAATCTCATAAACTATTTTGTGTTGGTATAGATGAAATTTTATGGTAGGCCATTGATATATGAAAGAGTTAATATATTTTAAAGCCCATTAAGCCCTGAACACTAGAAGTATACATTACTTCATAATTGCCAAGGACAAATCTCCTTTTCCCCTTTGCTACCTTCCAACAGATCTCTTCACAACCTGTACTGATACTTGGGGTTGTACTTTCCCAGGTGCAAGACTCTACACTTGCCCTTGTTGAATTTCATTATTCTTCTTCCTGCACAACCCTCCAGCCTGTCCAAGTCTCGCTGAATGGCAGCACAGCCTGCTGCTGTGCCAGCCACTCCATCCAGCTTGGTGTCATCAGCAAACTTGCTGACAGGGCACTCTGTGCCCTCATCCAGATCATTGATGAATATATTGAACAGAACTGGTCCCAGCACCGACCCCTGTGGGACTCCGCTAGTTACAGGCCTCCAACTAAACTCCATCCCATTGACCACAGGTCTCTGGTTCTTTCCTTCAACCAGTTCCCAATCCACCTCATTACCTGATCATCCAGACCACACTCGCTCAGTTTAGCCAGAAGGATGCTGTGGGAGACAGTGTCAAATACCATACTGAAATCAAAATAAACCACATCCATTGCTCTGCCATCATCTATCCACGTGGCTATGTCCTCATAAAAGGCTATCAGGTTGGTCAAACATGGTAAAACATGCCCTTGATAAAACCATGTTGATTGCTCCTAATGATCCCCTTGTCCTTGACATGCCTAAGGATAGTGTCAAGGATAAGTTGCTCCATTACCTTTAGGGGT
Source organism: Chloroceryle amazona (assembly GCA_027560015.1). Taxonomy (NCBI): domain Eukaryota; kingdom Metazoa; phylum Chordata; class Aves; order Coraciiformes; family Cerylidae; genus Chloroceryle; species Chloroceryle amazona. Next base: position 43,678 of record JANHFX010001366.1, read on the forward strand.
ATGGAGATGAGGCTGACCGGTCTATAGTACCCTGGGTCCTCCTTCTTACCCCTTTTGAAGATTGGAGTGATGTTTACCCTCCTCCAGTCCCCAGGCACCTCTCCTGTCTGCCGTGACTTACTGAAGAGAACGGAAAGTGGTCTGGCAATGAGTTGTGCCAGCTCCCTCAGCACCCATGGGTTCATGCCGTCAGGACCCATGGACTTATGGATATCCAGGTTACTCAGCTGTTCTTTAACCCAGTCCTCATCAATGAGGGAAGACTCCTTTGTCATGCTATCCTCTGGTGCCTCAGATGTCAGGGGAAACTGAGGACAGTCTCCAGTAGTATAGATGGAGACAAAGATGGTGTTTAGTAACTCTGCCTTCTTTGTGTCCTCTGTCACCGGGGCACCCGCCTCATTCAGCAGAGAGCCTACATTGCCTCTAACCTTAGCTTTTCCTGCAATATATTTGAAGAAGCCCTTTTTGTTATCCTTGACCTCCCTTGCAAGGTTGAGTTCCAGCGAGGCCTTAGACTTCCTAGTTGCCTCTCTACATCCTCTGACAACAGTTCTATACTCCTCCCAGGTGGCCAGCCCCTCCTTCCATGATCTGTAGACCCTCTTCTTCCTCTCAGGTCTACTTTACAGTTCCTTACTTAATCATGCAGGTCTCCTAGCCCCCTTTCTCAATTTCCTGCTTGCTGGGATGCACTGATCTTGAGCTTGGATGAAGAAGTCCTTAAATGTTAACCAACTATCATGAGCCCCTCTGCTCTCTAGTAACCTGTCCCATGAGATTTCACCCAGCAATTTCTTGAAAAGGACAAATTTGGACCTCCTAAAATCCAGGGTTGTAGTCCTGCTTGATATCCTGTTCCTGCCAGACAAGATCTTGAACTCCACCATCTCGTGATCGCTAAGGCCAAGGCTGCCCTCAACCTAACTGCTTCAACCAGACCCTCCTTGTTGGTGAGGATAAGATTCAGCATTGCTCCCCTCCTAATTGGCTCCTCCACCATTTGCATCAAGAAGTTATCATCAATGCACGGAAGGAACCTCCTGGACTCTGGTTGGCTGGCTGAATGGCCCTTCCAGCGAATATCTGGATAGTTAAAATCCCCCATGAGAACCAGGGTCTGTGATTGTGAGGCTGCTGTTAGCTGCCTGTAGAAGGCATTGTCAACTTCCCGATCCTGATCAGGTGGCCTGTCATAGACACTCACAACTGTATTCCCCGTGCTAGCCTGTCCCTTAATTTGTACCCACAAACTCTCAACTTGCCCCTTACCCACCCCTGGACAGAACTGAAGACATTCCAGTTGCTCCGTCACAAAAAGAGCAACTCCACCACTTCACCTTGATGACCTGTCCTTCCTGAAAAGGACATAGCCATCCATGGTCACATTCCAGTTGTGTGAGCTGTCCCACCATGTCTCTGCAAGAGCCACCAGATCATAACCCTGTGACTGCACATGGATTTCTAACTCCTCTTGTTTATTCTCCACGCTGCGTGCATTGGTGCATAAATATTTCAATTACATAGTTTCCAGCCTTGAAGGGGGTTAGACCCTCTTATTATCTAAAATGTCAACACCCTGATCCTCAAGTGTTGGCCTATTACACTAAGGATTCTTGCTGACAGGGCTGGCTATACCCCCGTCCCCTACCACAGCTGGTTTAAAGCCTTGTCAGAATCACCTCCCTCAACCTGCTGGCCATACTTCCTTTGATGCAGCCCAGGATATGTTTGGCTTTCTTGACTGAGAGTGTACACTGCTGGCTCATGTCCAGTCTTTCATCCACCAGTACACCAAGTCATTCTCCGCAGGGCTTTTCTCAATCCTGTCATCTCCCAGACTATATTGATACTGAGTATTGCCCTAAGCCAGGTGCCAGACAGTGCTCTTGTTGAACCTCATGAGGTTCACATGGACCCACTTCTTAAGTTTGTCCAGGTCCCTCTGGATGACATCCCATCCTTCAGGCATGACAACTGCACCACTCATGTTGGCGTCCCCTGCAAACTTGCTGAGAGTGCAGTTGATCCCATTTTCTATGCCATAGCTGAAGATATTAAACAGCATCCTGAGGAAACTGGCTGATGTAGTTGTCAGGCCACTCTCCATGATACCCAAAAAGTCCTGGCAGCCAGGTGAAGTCCTTTGTGACTGGAAAAAGGGAAACATCACACTCATTTCTAAAAAGGGTAGAAAGAAGGACCATGGGAACTACTGATCTGTCAGCCTCACCTCTGTACCTGTGAACAGATCCTCTGAGAAGATATGCTAAAGCACATGAAGAACAGGGTGGTGAATTGAGACAGCCAGCAGGACTTGACCAGGTCCTGCCTGGCCGACAGAATGGCCTTCTGTGATGAAGTGACTCCATCAATGGACAAGGGAAGAGCTATGGATGTCATCTATCTGCAAAGCCATTGCTTTGGTCCTCTTTCTGTCTAAATTGGTGAGATACAGATTTGATAGGTGGACTGTTTGGTGGATGAGGAATTGGTTAAATGGTCACATCCAGAGCGTAGTGATGTCCAGATGGGGTCCCACAGGAGTCCGTACAGGGACAAATGATGTTTAATATCTTCAGCAAATCTTTATATAGAAAACTCCAAGTGTGCTAAATTCATATAGATAATAACAGTCATCCTTATGCAGACATATCAGCTCATTCATTCTACCTCTAGAGAAATGTGTCAGAAAACAAAGAAAATATAAATTCTGAAGGAAAAAAAAATTTGGTCTTAACTTCACGTTTTAATTTTTTAATTTTTATATTATTTAAGATGCAGCAATGAAATCTCAAACAAAAGAACTGATTTATTTGATGTCAAAGAGTAAAGTAGTGACTGAGTTATGAGAAAAAAACTGCAGGGTATAAGCAACAACCTACTGCCCTGTATTCTGTAGCACACATTAGGAATGTTACCACTACTTTCTTCAGCATTTGCTCCTTTCTCTGCAAGGATTTCTAAGCAAGTCATACTTGAAATTTCTCTTTGTTTTATGTCACAGAAAGGAAAAACTCTCATTTGAAATGTGAACAAAATAAATAATTTTCATGCTTACATTACCACAACATTAGGACTGTTTGAATTTGATAGATTACTGAAATACACTTAGAATTGCTTTTAGAAAGAGACAGAGCATGGAAAATTACTGCCTAAAGGTCAGTTTTCTGAGAAAATTATGAAAATAATAAAATACAGCAATTAATACAGACATGTCTCTCTCTAGTATTTAAAAGCACAAAGTGCTACAATATGGACATTTGCAAGACATAATTATACTAGTTTTTAAAAACAAATATGAAAAAAAAAGCATGTTCTTGAAATATCATGCATCAGAAATGACCTAAACTAAAATACTACTTCATGTAGCATAATAACATGATAATATTTTTTTATAATCTAAGATTAAATCTGTCTTAATCTTGAAACTGGATAAATGCAGTTGTATTATTTCATGCATCTCTTAGAAGATTGAAATCCATTATCCACATTAGAAAAGATAAAATAGAACTGATGATTTATTCACTTGACATTTTTTCTTTATTTTTCTAATTAACCTCATATTATGAGGTACTGACCTCACATTAAAAACACGTGAGATGGAAGTGGCTAAACAGTGACGTCTTTAAATCTTGAAATATTTTCAGTTCAGTTGTGCTTTTTCACTCGTTTAGATGCTGAAGGCATTTCAGTCCATCTGCCTCACATCTCAGTGGCATATTTCAGTTGCATTCAAAGCCAGAGTATTTTTCCCTCCAGAGACAGTGATAGAAGAGAATGCAATATGATTCCTATTGCAGGATTATTTTGTCAGGCACCAAAATTGTGATTCATGCACATCACACTCGTAATGATATAAAAAGGATTCATAGAGCAGCAGACAACTGAGTGTGTGGGGAGTAGTTAAGGGAAATGGGAGCATGTGGAGGATGTATGGGAATGTTATGGACAATAACCTAAATTGGTCTGAAGCCATGTGGAGCCCAACCTATTCTTATAGATGTTAAGGTAAAGGCCTGTTGTAGTCAAATATTTGTTTCCACAAATTTGAAATAAGAGGTTCAGTCTTCTTTTCTGTGCTTGGCTTAGAATAACATGATTTTTTTATAGCTGCTGTGGATTTTATATAAGCTCATTAAGAACAAGAATTAACAAAGGATTTACTACAAGGGTTATTTCTTTACAGAAGAGTGATGGACCTTAACAGATGTAAACCAGAACTTAAACACAGTGATTAATGCCATTACTAGTTACATCTTGATTAATTATGTGCAAGAATACTGAATGCACACTCATATCTATGACACCATTGTAGATATTAAGCATTGTGTTAATTTATGCCTGGAAAGTGTCTTGAAAGAAATCTTAAACTATCTGAGATTGGGGAACTTTTAAATCAAACGTTACCTGGCATAATTTTGCTCTAAGAACTAAACAATTAGTTTAAGTTATTGCTTCTACTTCTTCATGAGGAAATACAATCACACTTTTATTTTTTTTTCTTTCAAGCTAGACTCCAGGTGGCACTAAAGGAACACAGTAGAGAGCATGAACACAAAATTCAAACTAATGTCTCTTGTAATCATTGAAAAGACTGACTTAAACCTTAATTGATAGCATGATTGCTTCAGCTTCCAGTTTATATCAAGGGAAACATAGGAAAGTACCTTAAAATGATTACATATTTGACAATATGGATGAGAATAGGTCCAGAGACTGGAACTTCTGGAAGACTTTTAACTAGATTCATGCATTATAATTACCTAATGTGATCATGTAAAAATGGTGCATTCATGTTTGTGTAAACATTCTTAAGAAAATTTAGTTTACAGCAATTATGTTTTGCATGTAGTGCTGAAGGTGCAGATGTATTTTTAACAGACTAAGGAGAGGGATAACGAAATTAAAATATCAAATCATCAGGTATAATAAAACCACAAATATTATAAAAAGAACCAGCCTCTGTTCTCATCAAAGCTAAATTATCATGGGACTATTTTTTTCCAAACAGAGATCTCATACTGCCAGGGTTTCTGTTCTTCTGAAAAATGATTACAAAGTAGTTGTACTACTGTCCGTTTTCTAATGACACAGCTGGAGGATTACATTTATAACTATCTGCTGTTTTTTTCCCTACAAGCTGACAAACACTTAACAGTTCATCATAGGAAAAAATCCCCACAAAAATCCTCTTTACTGAAAAAGTGTAGATATTAAAGACATGATATAAATACTCTTGCAAAACACTGGAACATTGGCTTAATTTACACCCTTGATTAACCACAGCAGTTGTCAAGGGAACATCTAACCAGCTGTCAAGCAATACAGGAGATTTTTCAAGAACAGTGATTTTACTTTTGGCTGAGCACATTCAATTCACAAGTGGGAAAATTTGTACTACGTCTTACAGTTTTAATAATCTCTTGGTACTTCTTACCAAAATTCTTGTACTTACTACATTTTTCCTTCAAAATATATTCTTTATGAATTTCATTATTAAAAAAATACATTTTCTTCCCAACATTAACTTCAACATACTGCTTCCATGGAAATATTCACATCTCTTTACCCTCTTCTATTTCAACAAGGTCAAATTCTGGTATTTCTTACCACTTTCAAACACAACAAGAAGTGACAATTGTAAAAATACATGCTTCATTTTATGTCTGACTTTTTATTTGAAATCAATGAAACACCTGTCATAATCTTCAGCCTTTTTGGAATGCATTGGAGGCATGCCAGCTCTCAACTCCCAGCAACCTCTGAACTTGCATTCAAGACTTGCACCTCCAGCTGAATATGCATAAATCTATGGGATCCAATGGGATTTATCCCAGGTCATTGAAAGAGCCAGCTAATGCCATTGGGGGACCTCTCTCCATTATTGTTCAATGGTTTTGGGAGTCTAGAGAGGTCCCAGTCAACTGGAAGCTGGAAAATGTTGTCCCAGTTGTCAGGAAGGCAAAGAAGGAAGACTTTGGTAATTGCAAGCCCATTGGTCTCAGTTCAGTGGCTGGTAAAATTATATAAAAGGTTATTCTGGGAATTCTTGAAAAATACTTGAGAGATAATGTAGTAATTGATCACAGCCAGAATGGGTTCATGAGGAGAAAGTCCTACTTAAACAACTTCATTTCCTTTTATGGCAAGGTCATCTAGATGATCAAGGCAAACGAGAAGATGTGGTGGTTTTGGATTTTAGCAAAGCTTTTGACACTGTTTCTCACAGTATCCTTCTGGAAAAATTTCTAGCATACAGATAGAAAAGTCCATAATACATTGGGTGAGGAATTGGCTGCATCAGAGGAAGTGCAGACTGGACATTAGGAAAAGATTCTTCAGTGAAAGTGTAGTAGGTTACTGGAACAGATTCCTCAGGGAAACAGTCATGGGTCCAAACCTGTCAGAGTTTGAGTGTCTGGACAATGGTCTTAGTCATATGATTTATTTTTAGGTAGTCCTATAAGGGGCAGCAAGTTGGACACAATGATCCTATGGATCCCTTCCAACCTGATATATTTTACGAGTGTGTGATAAGCTGTTAGAGGTCTGGATTTGGGGAAGAAAAAAACCCTAGCTACTAAAGGCTTTTCTGATGGGGCGGAAAACCCAACAGTTTTCCAGCTAGTTTGGTTTCAGTGTTTTTTTAACAGGGCCTTAGAGTATCTGGTATTTGTGTAACATTCAAGAGCTGTTCCTCACTATGTGAAGAGAAACAGTTAACAGTCTTTGGCAGCGTTACACCAAACATTACATTCCCTGTCACTGCTGACACCTTCCTCATATCCACACACTGAAGGCTGTTCCTCCTAACGATGCTAAAAATGAGATTCTGCTATTTGTGCTTAAATTTCTTCCTTATTTATTTCTTGATCAATATAACTAGAATATGGAAAAAAATAAGAACTTGGAAAAATGCACAAAGGTGAAAAAATTTGAGAGAATGAACCCTTAAAGACAGCCAATTAACATACATAAGAGTGGACACAGCAATCCACATTAATATTTTGCGGGGTATAGACTGCCTTATAAGCAGTTGCTCTGATATATTTGTACACAATAAAAAGGCTACAATAGCTAGGATACAAATGGTATTGATCATCTATTTTTGTAACTCATATAGACTGGTGTGTTTACATGGCATAGTTGGTCCTGCAGTACCACGCTGATTCTTAATTAAAAAGGACGTTAAAGGTCCTATTACTGGCTACTGCAGAAAAGGAAAAAAATATTTCAAACTGAAAAATATTTCCTACTGTTATACATAGTACTTTGTCTTCAGCTTAGTTCGTTCCTATGTGGTCCATATTGCATTGTTGCAAAATGCTACTAACTGTTTTCAATTTAAAGATTTGCAAAAAAGACTGCCTAAAAAGCACTGAAACTTGAGTTTTAAAGCATCAGCCCAGTTACATTACACTTTGACTTTGAAAGTCTTCCAAACACTCCATTTTCTCCTTCTTCAATGTGGTTGTAACCAAGGAAACGTAAAAAGGAACGATATAGCTGTTGCTTGAACACCAATATAGTTTTATGGAAATGCCAGTCTTAGGCACCACTTTCAACATCAATTTCCCATTAAATTAAATGTTTCTTATTTTCATTTGACCATTTATTGACAGGGTTGTTTTATCCACAGAACACACTTGATTTTTTGCCAGATCTTTCGATTTATCTTTGGGAAAAAAACCCAAACATTTCATTCCACACTTCAGAATGTGTGAGGAAGTTAGAACTGAAGTATACCTATGATATTTACACTAGAACTCTGTAATACACAGAGTGATTTTCACAGTAATATCATAATTTATGTACTAAAGGCCTCCTTTCCACCCATTTTCCCACATAGGTCTTTCAAAAAAATCTTCAGATTTATATTTCTCAATAAGAAAAGCAACAAGAGACAGAAAAATATTATAGTTCTTTCCAATGTGATTTTGCATATTCCAGGAGGTTTTAAATTTAACAAAAATCTGACCATATTAATAAAACTGATATTATGTTATCATTTCACATTTTTCTTACGGACATTTTATGTACTTTCCTATAAAGATATTATAGAGTTTGATATTAAAAAGGTACCTTTTGTTTCTTAGTAGACTTTCAACTAGCATAATTTGCTGTATGTTTGAAGAATACCATTTGTAAAAATTCTGACTTTAACTGACATCACAGTATTTGCTGGGCCTTCTGGGAACAGGCCAACTTCTAACAAAGTGTAACACCACTCAAGGGACTTGCATTAATAAAAGAGAGAAAAATACGTCCAGCTCTTCCTCAGTTCTGAATAGCATTCTTACTTGGCTCTCAGAGCTGCTGAGCCTTCTACAGTCATACATCAGGCAATAAGAAGTGAAGTATCCATATGTGGACAACACATCTTGGCCTTCTGTTATTAACATTCTGCGAAAATGTAGCTTAAATACTATCAAAGTGAACTTCTTAAATTACAAACCTGTTTATCACATGTTCTTCCATACTACCCAATTTTAGTATGAAAAGATTAGTCAGTTTGACACTGACTTCTTGCCATTATTGTTTGGCAGAATATTTTATTTTATGTTGAAAAGTATTTTTTAAAAAAAGTTTATTTATTCTACTCTTCCATTCCCATGACATTTTCTTTGATTTAGAGAGAAAATAATATAATAAAGATTCACCAGAAATTGTCTTGATGACAGATATCATCTTCCAGTTAGATTTTAAGGGCATCTTTTGTTAGGCCTGTTGTCATGTCCCCTCACATAATGTAGTAACAAATAAATTATTAAAATAATGAACACAGTGTTTAATATGGGATATTAATTATAAGGAAAACATACTTCATGGTGGATTTTGAAAGCTACTAGGACTTGGAAACAGTTACACAGCTGATGACAGTTCTGCAGTAAAGGTGCTTAAGAATAGATGACAAGCTGAAAATAAGTCAACAATGTAATCCTGTTACAGAAAAGATAATCATGATAATGGGATGTACAGATAGGTACAGAGACAACAGACATTCTGCTTTCTTCCAAGGTAAGGACAATAGATGATGTGATATTTCTTAATGACCCACTTTATTAATCAGCTCAATTAATTTTCACTAATCTTTCCTCTTCTGTTCCTTTATTTTCATCAACATATTTGGTATCTTCACTCCCTCATTTTTATTGCTGCTGTTACATAAAACATGTTAATAGTCTTCAAATGGTGCATCATGTTGAAAAATATGTGAGGGAAGACAATCAAGACTAGAAAAGTAATTAAAGAATCACTGAAGATATGGAAAATTGACCTGCTAAGTAAGTTTAAATCCAGGTTTTCTCAAATTCAAGATATATGTAATTTTTTTAATGGATATCTGATGTTGATGATACCATGTATCACTTAGGCAAAATCAAAAGTGTTAAGGAAGATGAGCCAAATCAGATGCACAATTTAATCATAGAATCAGAAAAGATTCACTTGGAAGGGACCCTTAGAGGTCATCTAGTCCAACCCCTAAATCTCCAAGCATGTAGATGGTTGCCTCAGACTGGAAATAAGTAATCTTTCCTTTGTCTCCATGTCAGAAATAACAAAAAAAATATCTCTAAGAGTACTGATGCTGAGGTGGATTGCAGGAATTTGAGCAAGCTCACTCACTAGAGGTTTCTAAGGACAGTTTAGAAAAACATCTGTTAAAAATGGCATAAGCATTTAATTTACAGGTATGACCAATATGGCATATGTGTGCCCTACTAAGACAGTGGTGTAAGCTAGGTGATGTAGGTCTTGCAGTCCTACAGTTCTATAGTTCTATCTTTTCTACCAGAAGAATTACATACAATTCAGTGAAGGAATGGAAAATGTGTCTCAGATTTGGTAGAAAGTGATCTTAAAATTAATATGACATTTTCAGTATTTCAGATAATTGAGCCCATTACAAAGTAAAGAAAGAGGGAATAGGCCTCATAACAGACAAACATGAATACAATAATAGAAATATTTGGAACAATTAGTGACTCTGAATTTATAAAGAACTAGATTCTCTTATAAACATATCTAATGTTACTTAAGAAAAAAAGTGTTTCTAGAGAGTACTGAATAAAAGGGAAGAAAGAAAAATGCTTGTATTCACCTTCAAACTGTCTTTTCTCTTTTACGGTGGAGATGCTGGTAGAATTGAATAGCATAAGAAGAACAAATACACTTTACCTTCCCTAATATTGTCTTCATTACACAGAAGATGTAATTTCTTTTCTTAATGTTGGCATACATTTTTTTTCACACATTATATAGAATCTGACCACCCCCACCCACCCCCCGATTCATGTTTCTGTATAAACACATTACTAGCTGCAAGTGGTGGTGAAACAGATACCGTTTATGCTAAGTTCTGCTTAGCTTGCTTTATATCTCACTCACTTGAGCTCTGCCAGTCCAACAGTCAAGTATATGAACCTGTAGTAGACTGGTTAATAGGACTCTTTCTATTGCTGAGCATATCACTGAGCATACTACAGGCAGCATGCACCCAAGGATCATTTACTTCAATGGAATGCTTTTCTTAAACATATATATTTTATGAATCATGACTTTAAAGAAATCTGTTGTCAGACAGTATCCTTAAAGGAAAGTGTAAATTCTGCTCTTAAACATACCTCACTGACTGGTGCAAGTACAATACATCAGTGCATTATGACAACAGACAGATAGACTGTGATATTTTCATTTCACACATGTAAAAATGGGAATAACACAAAGATACTGGAAGAATTAGCATCAATACTTATGTGTTTTGAAGCTACAACAGAATTTAATATCTATCGCCATCATTATCATAGTTACTGGTGTCATTATTCATGATCAGGACAGTATTGGAAGAATAGAAAGTTACAAAACTGATCCCGACAGTAAGGACCAGCTCCTAAGGAAACCTTATGCTCTAATATGAGTTTCAGGACAACAAGTTAGAAGAATGGAGAACAGATACCACATGTGCTTATGTACTGACTATTCTCCTTTGGAGCATAATAGGCTTCTTTTTGTACTTTGGTGGGATTTTTTTCTGTTAGATGAACTAATAGAGCCACTAGTTTTTACTGCTGATAAAAAAGAAAAGTGTTTTCAAATCCAGTAATCCACCTTCAAGACTGGATGCTGTTGCTTTCTCCTGTTTCTGACAGCATTGCCTCAGGCTTGTGTACCAACTGGGTATTTGATGAGCTATTTAATTACATTCCTTAGGGAATGTGCTTGCAGTCTTTGGCACAGGTTGTTCTTACTCTTTAATCTGTCTTCTCTAATTCATTGATTTTTAATATAAATATAATATCATTTAAGCAATTTTATTAAAAATTATATAATGACTGAAAGTTTGCTTCCTCCTCCAGTTAAAATCCTCCCATTAAAGCCTATGCAACACCTAATAAAAATGTGGAAGATATATGGAAAAAATGAGAGAAATTAAATTATAATCCTCACCAAAAAAGTATTCTGATCTGAAAGGATCAGAATGATAATGGGATGTCCATTTTTTCTGAAGAATTACTACATAATAGGTTTCGATCTATTCTTCCCTTAAGTGAAGATGAAATAATTTCAGCAAACAAAATAGCAAACAAACTACCTAACACTGATCTATTATCTCACAAGTATTATGCTTTCCTCTAGGTGAACTAAATTAGGTCATTTTGCTGGTTCAGAAAAAGTCAGAATAGTAGTTACATGCAACAATACATATTGTTACATTGACGAAGGGTGAGTTGGGAGACTTCTGTTAAACAATGAATAAACTGAAGCCTAAACTTGATTGCATGGAACATCTGAACACTAACTTTCCAAGATGTATACAAAAGTACAAGACTTTAATACTCAGAGATCTTTTATTCTCAAGAGAACCATGACTATCTTTACATTATCAACCATCATTCTCTTTAAGTACAAAATCATTTTTTAGTAACAGTGATATTGAACACATTGAAAAAGAACATTGGATTAAGTTTCTGTTTTAAAAACAAAGCAAAACAGTAGAAGAAGAGTATAGCTCTATATGAGAAACATTCAGTACTATCTCCTGGTGAGAAAACTAACATTGTTGTAAGCCTGGCAAAATAGGAAACAGAGCATTTGGTAAACCCCGCTACATCCCCTCTACATGGGAGCATTAAGAGAAAAAGAAGAAATACAGTTAATGAGAAACCAACTCTTTAACTTGAATCTTAATAGAAGGAACAATTTATATACTTATAATGGAAATTCTGGTGAGGTATTGAAGAATAAAACTCTTCTATTGCTAACAAATGCAAACTCTGAGGTTGAGACCAACACCTTTGCTGGTACTCATGAGCAAGAGACACCCTGCTGGTATTTCAGTTTTATGCATATAAAGAAAAAAATATTATTTTGGTTTCAGAGTCTTCAAGACTCATGTCTTTAATCCTTTGTAACCTTAAGCCTTTGTACCTTGGAGCTATTCTCACATTGCCCTAATTGAGACTCAGGCAAACATTATGTACCTGCTTCTCATAGTGATATTCAGTCTGTTCTTGGGCTTTGCTGATGACATTCAAGTAATTTGCTTTTTCACATTCTCAGAAGCATCATAGTTGGAAAAAAGGAATAGGCAGACACCTAACCTCTCTTATAATTCAGGAAAAAACTGCTGAAGCACCTATATCCTTCAGTAAACTCTTCTATAAAGGTCTCAGAATGTCTAGTTCAGTTGAATTACATTAAGATGAACTAAAAATATGGCAAAAGAATGTGAGACAGTACATATGGAGCCCAGGACAGACTCTTAAAATAAGCTATTGAGTTCTCCATTGCACTGCTTAATTTGGTAAATAATTATTTTAGTCTCACTGAATGTGAAGATATATGTTATTGCTAAATAATTCTCTTCTATATGTGACAAGAATTATCAGTAACATTTTATTTGTGGTAAGCATTATTTCTTATGCTGTCATAAAAGGCTAAGCAGACCTGCAGAATATACTGCATAAGTGTAATACACCATTTGTAGCCCATATGAAACTCTGAATGAGTTACTGATCTTTCTAAGTAAGCTGTAATACCAATTAGAGTAATCTCTGTGCCTCTAACCCTCACCAACATTGTGTCTCTTGTTTTGACACCATCAGTAAGAAAGAAGGTAAGACCTTGGGATCAAAATCCCTTTAAGGCCATCATCAATACATGTAAGAATAACTCCGATTTTTGATAAATGAGAGGTAACAGTGCTACTAAAGGTGCTGAGCATATTAAAAATCTACTTTCAAAAAACATGAGCAGTACACTTGAAGTCAGTAATATAAGGCAGAAATGTTAAATGACAAACCCACCTACCAGACTTAATATTTATTGATTTGTGAAGCCTAACTGTCAGGCAATGTAATCAGTTAATTGCATTTTAAAAACTGTTTCTTGATTGATACTGGTTTTGTTGAACACACAAAGGAAAAGAATGGTATACATATATGCTTTCAGAATACATATGTAAATATAGAATGAAATGTAATCTGAAGTTCACTGTTGTCATTTAAACTGATTAAAGGGATCCACACACCTTTATCTGGTACAGAGTCATTAAGTATTTTGTTGCAGCTGGCTTATGATAACATGTCATCAAAAAGAAATATAAGCTTTAGAACTGCTGTCAAAGAAATTAAGATTCTCAACACTTTTATATGTACTTTGTACTTGAAGCTGTCTAAATCACAGCATCCAGCATGAACAGTGAATAACATTTTGCTAAACTGTAAGCAATTATTTAAAAAAGAAAAAAGGAAGAAAAAAGAGACAGCTTTATGGTGATATGTTTATACAGATATTAGCTGCAATTTTTAAAGCTACTCTTAAATATATATGAAAGTACAGGATCATAATGCTTATTCCTTATTTGTATATAGAAATGTAAAATATAGATTATAATGTCATTTGGATGTGCTTCGAGACTACTTAAATAACCAGATGTACTTTTGATAATGCATTACACTAATGTCTCATCTATTTTTTTTTCAATCACTTTATTGGTAATGTATATTTGAGCTGTAGTTTTTATTTGGAAAATAAATACTGTGCAAGATTCATGAATATTAACTAAAAAAAAGAAAAATAAGGTATATATAATACATTTAGCTTGTATGAGTAAATCTGTGTTCATAGGCCACAGTATTAAATTTTCGGTGTTTTAAACAAGATGGATTACTTTCATAATATTTTGGAAAATATCAAGTAAGACACTAGCCTTTTAACAACATTAAATTTTATGAATGTAAGTTGTTAAGGAAATCATGGAAGTGTAAACAAACACCACAATGACTTTTGCTGGGTATGTTCAACTTTGTTTTCCTCACAGATGTGGTATTTTATTTCTTTATTTTGATGCCCAGTTTTTCACTCGAATATTATGAATGTGAATATAATGAATTTGGAAATATTAGAAAATATTTCACTACAAGAAAAAAATCTAAGATTTTAAAGGGATGCTTAGTGTTATTTTCCACTTCAGGTAAAAATTCAAGTGTTGAATCAAGTTTCAATTTATCAGAATAAGCATTTCTAACTGACAAAAAATTCATTTAAGCTGTTTCTGATTTGTAACAGTGTAAATTACACACAAAAATTAAATTAGAGTCAATTTAACTATCCCATTAAATAATGTAAACCACAAAGGTCCCACCTGGAAGTGAGAAATTAATCAGACTTTTACACACAGAAGGAATAAATCATGTTTGGTATGATCTTACCCTTAAATTGATCTATTTAGTATTAAATTACACATAATATTAAAAATGAGAAAACGTTTGGACTACCTGTCTTTTGGGTAAAAGAACATACTATGAAGTTTTGCAGAATTACAAAACAAATGACTGAGTTCATAAGCATACATATGACAAATATCATATTGGTATATAAAAAGGCATATCACAAACTTTATGTATTGAAATCTAAGAAGCATTTGAAATCCCTGAGTCCTCCAGCATCTATATAGAATAGCTAATAATAGATAAATATCCCAGGGAGAAAAATACACACATGGAGACAGACTCTGCGACTGCTGAAACCATTGGTTTCAGATAGTTTAGCAGTTAATTACAAAATAACCAACACTAATAGTAAATATTTTTATTGAGGTGACAATTAGTGTCATCAGTCAGTATTCACTTCATCAAATTAAACAGCGTTATTCAAAGGAGCTGGATTCTTTTTAGATCCCACTGCGTGAGAGGGTCTGGATGGCCCTCCCTGGTGACCACAAACTTATCAGAGACAAATGCTGTGCAGAAGTGTTCATGACTATTAGTTGTAAGGAAGTGGGCCAATAATTATGATCAGAGGGGAGAAGGCAACCATGTTTTCCCAGAGATTAGCTATAGCAGTGACAAAAAGGTAAAATGAAGTAAATAACTGACTGGAGACTGGTACCAGAAATAACATGAGGAATGAGCCAGCAATGTGAGTTAAAAGGACTGACTGGAGGAAATCACTGAAAATAATACCCATCTGAGTGTTCACATAATGCTCAGACCCTGAGACTGCTTATGTAAAGCTACCATAGTACTAGTTTTCAGACTTTGGTGGTAGAAAAGATGGTCTGCAGACCCTAGAGGAGCCACCACCAGTAGGTCCAACCTGTGCATGGAAGTACTGCCTCATGGGAGGAAGTACTGGAGCCTTGATCTCATTGCTGGACCTAGATCAAGGTAGATCAAGTGTTACATTCTGAACTTGACCAGTCAGGATTCAGTGTAGGCCAGCTGCTCCCTCAAGGTTGGAGTGTCAGGAGACACAGGGGCTCCCTGAGGTGGAAGGTCAGGGTCTGGCAGACAGGGCCTGTCCCACCATCCCAACCAGGAGACCAGGAGCGTGGCAGCTCTGGAAGTGATGAACAGAGTGGTTTTCTTGAAAGAAAATCCAATAATAGCTAAAATGATCAAAATGGAATAACCCTTTCACAGCTGTAATGTGCACTGGGCCCTGAGATCTGATCTGAGTTCCATTAAATGCTTCACCACTTAGGCTTACGAGCATCTAAAGGAGTGTAAGATGCCTGTACTATCCTTTCCTTTATAGTGTTAGCCCTAATGAGCCATATTTAAAAAGATATGGTACAGTGTCTGAGTGCCTTTCTTACCTAGATTTTATTTAAACAGAACCTCCTGGTGCAGAACATGGGTCCGTGCTGAGTCAAAGATAGGAGGTCAGCCCATAGATTAGAATTGAAGCTGGGACCTGAATTGATGAGGTACATGTCCAAGAAAAGGCACAGGTGCAGTCTGGTGGGGCAGTGGCTCAGGCCAGGCACAGTTGTGGAACCTCAGCTGAAAGCAACTCCTAGTAGCCCTGGCTGTGCTCACATCACAGCACTGTTGGGGAGAACTTCTCCATGGTCCCCAGAGGGAAGGGTGTCCTCTATGTTGTGGGTTATTAAGGTGAATGCCCTTCCTGCTGCATCTGTGGCATTGGCTGCAGAGGGCATGCAACTGTCACAGGTCACAGCTGAGTGAGATGTGTATGTGTTGTTATTAGGTACAGCAGTTGTTTAAATAATATTTTCTTTGGTGTTCTTGTTTTTAAAAATTTAAGTTTTATTGGTTTCTTTATATTGTTAATAAAATAAGCATTGAATTAAGTGAGGTATCATCTCTTTTCCTGACGCAGACATACCCACACTAATTAATCAAGCATATCAAGAGGAAATCTGGTGTGCAGAGTTCAGGCAGAAGGCACTAAACACAGGGGAAGCCACAAAGTGATCCTCATGTTTCATCACCATGGCTGCATTTTGACAAAGTGGTGGAGAATACAGGAAACACGAGGCTGTTCTTGTGACACTATGCATATGAGTGTGAAAACACAGTGACATATAGAGCAGTTTGGCAGCTGATGTAAACAAAAAGTCTGTTTTGTAAATGCATATTGAAAATTGCAGAGCGGATTGAGGACTTACTAGATAAGTAATCTTTCAACAACCCTTATAAGTTCATTATTTATCCTTCCATTTTTTCAAAAAAGTGAAATGACTTGCCCTGTTTCAAACTGTAAACCAACAGCAGACCAAGGGTGATGTCAGAGATTCACCTGCATATAACCTGCAGTTCCAGGGACATGGATCATAAACAAAACTGAATTCCTCAAAGCTCAAGTCTCATATAAACTTAAAAGGAAAATATCCATTTAAATAAAAATGCATATAGACAGATGAAGAGCTCTGAAAAATGCAGGATGCAAATAATTTAACCATGTGCATAAGCAAGCTTCGGAATATGTAGGTTTAGAAAAACAAACTCAAAAAACATTTTTGCACATATTGCCCAGGAACAGCAGTGTAAGTTAGGCATCAATGCTTAATTCTGAGACCCAGTCTGACAGCCCTTCTTTATGCCTCACAATCATATAATCACAGAATTGAGGTTGGAGGGTTTTCTGGAGATGGTCTTATCCAACATCCCTGCTCACAGGAAGGTCAGCTATGGAAGGTAGCTCAAGATGATGCCTCAGAAGGGTCTTTCAAAATGTAACTACACACATATTCCAGATACTCCTACCCTGAGCACCTCACTGTTTAATTTCTTCCTTGTTTTTTTTATGGCTTCAAGATAGAAAGTAAGTTGCCCAAATGTTTTCCTTATTCCCTTAATGAGCATGACCTGTTAAGTATGTATAATAAACACATATGTGTTAAGGCAAGCATACAACTTCGTGAAAAAAAACAGATGCCCTACTTCTATAAAAATTGTTGTCATTAGGGAATTTGGTTTGTAGAAGACCTCTTGTCTAGTCTTCTTCAACCATAGAGCATCAGAGTGCACACTCCAAGAGAACAGCCTAGTCATCCATCTGGAAATCAAACTGAGCTGAGATGGAGTGGGACCACTTTCCACCATTCTCACTGAAGGCAGGCAACTACACAGGAAGGAATGTATCATTTGATGGATAACAGGAAGAAACACAAGAATGAGCTTGAACTTGTATCATTGTGGAGGGGACTCACCTGGCCCAAGAACTTCTTACACTGAAGTCATTAAGGTCACTGAAAAATATATATGAAGTACAGGGGAAACATAATAAAAATATTATACCTCACTCTCCTCAAGTCAAGCTGTCTCTGGATTCTCTCTTTTCTGTATTGGGAGAATCAATGTTCAGTATCCTAAAAGGGAGGGAATCCCATAATGTTTGAGTAAGTTTGACCTGTCCCATACACCGTCCCACTCCCTGTCAATTGATAGTAAATACAGCAACTCAACATGTAGGAGTGACATAATGTCATGGAGGTGCCAGGATGGTTCTGCAGCCAACAGAAAAGATACACAACTCACTGAATGAGTCTGAAAGGCATTTTTAGACACTGTAATATGTGTCATAACAGGGGGCCTAAAAGTAGACGCTCTTCTAATATGGCCCACTGTCATGGTTTTAACCTCAGAGAGCAACTAAACATGCAGACACACACTCCTTCCACCTCCTAGTGGGATGGCAGGGAGCACTGAAAAAAAAAGAAAATTTAATAGCTAAACTAAACTAAAATATAATAATAATAAAATATATAATACAGATTGTAATTTAAAGGACTATAACAAAAAAAAAAAAAAAGTGTGATAAGACCCAAGAAAACACAAGTGATGCACAATGCAATTGCTCACCACCCGCTGACAGGTGACCCAGAAGTGATCCACCCCTCCTGGTCAAATGCCCTCAGTTTATATACTGAGCATGATGTTCTGTGGCATGGAGTATCCCTTGACTAGTTCAGGTCAGCTGTCCTGGCCATGCTCCCTCCCAGTTTTTTGTGCTCTTGCACACTAGAAAAACATGGGAAGTTAGAAAGTTCTGGATACCTTAGTAAAAATTAAAAACATCAGTATATTACAAATATGCTTCTCATGATGAATCCAAAACACAGCACTATCCTAGCTACTGAGAAGGAAAATTAGCTCTATTCCAGCTGAAACTTATACACCCACCATAAAGGCAAACTATGCACTGATTTTTGCATTTCAACACCGTTTTTTTGTATTATTGAAAACAATATTGAAATATTGAAAAGTATTACTTTTCCAAAGATTACTTTATGTATGTGCTGGTTTTTGTTTGTTTGTTATTTTTGTTTTGTTTTATTTTGTTTTTTTTGTTTGTTTTACTGTAATAGATAAAAGAATACTGAGAATACTGTCATTTTACTCCTAGGATTCAATGATGATCAGTAGTTGAGTTTCATCACATGGGTTGTTAAAAAAAACAAGTCTCACTTTAGAATGAAAAAACAAATTATCTTTCATTTAAAGTCACTCTCTCAATCTTTAAGCACCAAAATAGCAAGAACAAAATAAGCTTATTAAAAAATGATCAAACTAAATATATCACCATATCCCAGCCTACATACCATATATTGGCAAGGTTTGGAGAGGAAGCTTGTCCTTCAAATTTAAATAGGAAAGGAAAAAAGAAAAAGATAATTTTAAAGAATGTAGTATAATAAAACCATTTCTAACTTGGTCAGAAGAGCATTCATAGCTGTATACTTCTGACATGCCCTAGGAGGTCATGCTGGAAGATTTTTTCCCTCTGCAAGACCCAATGCATTACTTTATTATTTCTTTTTTTCACAGGATAGAGCACTAAGGGATGCCAGTAGTAGCTGACTGCCAGCTAGACCATGCACTGTTGACCATCAAATTTTCCACTCAGTTAGCTGATCTGGATATAAGGGTGTTATGTGAGACAATGATGAAAGCCTTGTTGAAAGGACAGAAAGGACAGGAGTAGGTTAAAGCAAAGTTCATCTATTTTCAAATGTTTTAGCTGAATAACACCTTTACCCATCAGACATAAGAAATTTGTTTAGGTTGTTTTAGTCTTCAGCTATGCATCTCAGCACTTTGTGATTATTAATGAATTTTATAATAACAAGATTTCTGTGAATTTTGTATCACAGGGAAGGAGCTGAAGCAGATAGATAAAAAGATTTGCCCAAGATCATGTCCCAAGAATGCCAAATACATCCATGTAATGAATACAAGTTCTGTAATCATCATGGTTATATTCACTAAATAATCATTCCTATATGAAGTTACTAGAAATTAAGAAGAATCAATGTAAACCCACCATCCTTTTTTAAAGAACATACCCACTGTACTGATTAAATTGCAACAGTTAAATATTTGTCTGTCTTCAGTCAATATTGTTTTGCTTAATGATGAATCTGGGAAACTTCCCCTCCTATGCACCTGCCTCTCATTTGCAAGCCAGAGGAAGAGAGTGGGCAGAAAAATAGGGTGAGTGGGATTAGATCAGATAATCTTACAACTGCTTTCAGTAAATAGCTGTAGAATTGTTTTTCAAATAGAAACAAAAAACCAACCAACCAAAACAAACAAAAATAACAAAAATACTCTACTGCTGGGTAAGGAAAGTGAAAAATAAACCCAAACACCTACGTGTGGCATATAAACTACTGGGTGTATGCTGATAATAATTGAATGGTAATATGTGCTGCATATAATTAGATAAGCAGAGTAAGTTGTGTGGGTATCTATTATGGAAAATCTACTGCATAGTTAACTTTTTTTTTTTTTTTTACTGTCTTCCTTTTATCACACTTTTTTTATTCAGGCAGGGCTGGGGAAATAAAGAAAATTCTCTGTTTGCCTTCTATTATCACCGTTTAATGTCGATGTAACAGTTTGAGTAGGTAGGGATTTGACTTGAATCAGAAACCAATGCTATACTGATGTGAATAGACAGAACAATTCTTTTTAAAGGGGAAAATGCAAATGAGAGAGCAAGAAGCTTATTTGGCAAAGTTTTTAATACTCATCTTTGATCAACACACTGTTTTGGAATTTAGTTGCCCTTCATCTATGATAATTATTTAAAGCCCACTATTTTTATAGGAGGAGTTTTTTGGAGCCCATAGGAAACAATCGTCAGTTATCTGGGATTAAAATAAACGGGGACACTTAGCAGCTGACAACTAAAGAACTGAAATGATAGAATATGAGGTTTGGAGGAATGTCTGAATTTTTGTCTTCCTTTTATTTAAAGTTAAGCAATGACATTTGAAAAGTATAGAAAATGTACCTGTAATTTTCCCAGTTATTAGGCAATTTAATTTATTTTATCATCTGAAGATGCAGCAGCACTATGCCGTGAAAGTTGCAGGTGGCAAAATGTTAGTTCATGTTGAGTTCAAGAACATGTGTAAGGTGAGATGAGATATACTAGCTTCTTGTAGCTTGGCTGGAATTTAAACTGAACAATTCTGTTCTGCTTCATTTCCTACTTAATGTAGCTGTAAATGTTTTGGCCCTTTGGTCTTCTGTATTCAGTGTACAACCTTTGGCGTACTTAACAGTCTCCTGCTCGTAACTGAGAAAAATGACATCTTATCCTGTTTCTGTCTTTTTAAAGTAGATTTTGAGTGGTTTACAAGAGCAAGAACAAGCACAAGAACAAAAACAAAAACAAAAAGAAAAAGAAGACATCATAGAAGGAATTCTGAGAGAAAAAAATACGTGTTCTGCATTTAATCACTAATTTAGTACTTCATGAGCAAGAAGATAAAAACTACCAAAAAAATCCCACAACCTTGCTGTAAACCTGTCAGAAAACATAATCAGCTGTTGTTAAAAATATAGGGACAAACCACTTTAAATCAAAAAACAGTGGTGTAAAATTAAATAATTCTGACACTGTTGGACTCCCTGTCTTTGGACATTAACTCACCAAAGTAAGAATCAACAAAATCTGTTATAAACATTTGAGAGAGTACTTTCCAAGATCTAGGTATCCTTTTGGGTCTGACTGCCATACTTGCTTGATTGGTAAATTATTGTGTACATATTTAATCTACAGTCGATCTGGGACTGCCTTGCTGCCAAAAACAATGGTGTCCAATAGAACCTTGAAGCAGCTGTTCAGGGAGTGTGATTAGAGATCTAATCTGACTAAACCCCAAATTACCAAATCCTCCAAAAGATGACTTTTTAGTCAGATCAGCAGAAATTCTGCAGCAGTTCACAGATAATCAGACTATGTTAATCAGCCTTCTCTTCAATTGCCTGCCCTGTAAAACTGACACTACCTTCCTGAGAAAAGAGCACTTTAATAAGGGATACATTAATTCCAAAAGCTGCAAGATGGTGATCAGTGTAAAGCTCACAAGAAAAGAAAACATTGCAGATGTGAATACTTTTTGCTGAAATGTAGTATAAGCAATAATATACAGTCATTTGTCATTCAGTATGAATTAACGTTGTATGTGTTGGAATGTGTGAACATTTAAATGTCATAGGATTGCTTTTTAGCATTCTGAGCAAATCATGGCACCTTCCACTTTATCATTAAATAGAGAATTTCCCTATTATTAAATATTAGCTTTAGATTTTTGAAACAAACAAACAAACAACTAAACAACAAACCCCAAAACTTTCTGGCTTAAAGACATTAAGAAGAAAGAGATGAAATAATATAGACTCTATAAAGCATTCCTAGCCCTTAGAACAGGAACTGGGTATTTAGCAAGATCAGCAGTACTGCTTTATTGGCTGGGAGAACCTCAGTGCATCGCCAGTGAGTTCTAAAATTGAAAATGTCCTATATACATTTGGAATAGGTTGCTGTTGAGATTATTGTCTGCATCAAGCAACCAGCAGACTTCACTTATGTGTCACTGTGAGCCTGTTTTATCTTACATATGTCTACCTTATGTTTTCAGTAAAACTGCTTTGTATACATGCTGCTCTACATAGGAATTGAAGAAACAGCATTTAAAAGTGGTATGATAGAAATGCCAGATCCACTACCTACATGAAATATGGTGAGAAGTCTGGGTTAAAGGAGATCCTACATAAAGATTATAGGGGTAAGTATTTGGTCGAAATAAATTCACTAAAACAAAGTGATATGTGCTGCTCTTCTGTTAAAGGTGAAGGAAGAACACACAATCTTAGCAATAAACACCTTCCTCTTTGGCTGTTTCAGGAAGAGTGTTTTTCATCTACTTCAGCCAAGGAAAGAAATGCTCAGAACATGCCTTGTCTTATGTCAGCCATAGATTGGTGTTTAGATTTGTATTTTTCACATTTACCATTGAGCAAATCTTACACCCTCCCCCAGAAGGCAAGCAAATATAATCCTGTTATTTTCCAGATGGGTGAACAAAAAAGGTTAAATAAGATTGTTTCTGACAGTGCTGTGAACAAGACCCAGGGGCCAAACTATCAGGTTTACATAAAATGTTCAAATGCAAGAGAAAATGTATTTTCTGAAGGTGTTTTGAACAGGTGCTGAGTAATTTAGTAGCAACACAGCACACTACACTATAGCTCCCACATTCACATCTTTCCTTACTAGTAGTCCCCTAGGTGCTGGCAGCTCTGACAAGACAATGTGAACTGTAAGGGGGAAAAAACAATTTCTGTGACAACGTATAGATCCCTAGTTCCTGGTGTTCAAACTAAAACCCACTGGTTCTGTAGAAGACATATTCACCATCAATGCTGACCAGCACTGAAAACTGCATAGAAGCTGTAGAAGAAAATTCACAGGGATGTGTATCCCAAGGCACAAATATGAAGTGATGCTATGTAAGCACCATTTCCCCCCATGGGGAAATGTATATCAGATGTGATACTGCAGTCCATAGCCCGGAGAATAATTTTATTTTAATGTACTCAAAACTGCCACAATATATGTCTGTTTAATATAGTTCACTTAGAAAAATGACTTTCTGTGTCACTTCACAGTTCCTTCTGTGGTGTGTTGACCTTGGCCAGCTGCCAGCTCAGCCTCTCTCTCACTCCCCCTCATCAGCATGACAATGGGGATGCAGGAATAAGATGACAAAGCTCCTGGCTTGAGCTAAGAACGGGAAGATCACTTACCAATTACCGTCATGGGAAAAACAGGCTTGATCTGGGAAAATTAAATTAATTTATTTTCAATTAAATAGATTTGGGTGATAAGAAAAAAAGATAAAAATCAAAATATCTTCTTCCTAACCCTGTGTCTTCCAAGCTTAACTTTGCTCCATTCCCAACCCCTGTATCTCCCCACCCCAGGCAGTGTGGGAGCAAGATGAGTAATGGGAGCTTGTGGTCAGTTCATAACAGCTCCTCTCTGCTACTTCTTCCCTCTCACACTTTTCCCCTGCTCCAGCATAGGTTTTCCAGTGGCCAGAGCTCCTTTATGAAATATCCACCTGCTGCAAGCCCACAGGCAGCAGTGTGAATATTTACTCTGTCACGGTCTTTCCACAGGTGACAGGGGAATTATTGCTTTAGTGCCTGGACCTCTTTCTCCCTCTTCTTTGACCTTGGTACTCACGGGATTTTTTCTCTTTTTTTCTCCCCTCACTCCTCACTCTGCCTGTTTGGTGTTTTGCCCTTCTTTAAACGCTTTTCAACATAAAACTAGTCCTACTGGCTAGTCTTGAAACAATTACCTGTCTTATATCCTGTTTTGTTCCTCCTTCTCTACATATGTGCAAACTATATATTAAATATCTTAAAGAAATTTATTGAGAAAGCAAGAAAATAGAAAAAAAAAAGGTTATAGCAATTAAAATAAAATAATAAAGAAAGAATAACCATCATTGTTTCTTCCTTCCCTCACACCCCATTAAAAATGTTCTAGTGAACTGTATGAAAAAGAGATCCCAAGTTACTCTATCTGAGGTCCTGTGATGATTTTGAGTCTCAGAGCTGGAATGACTATAGTACCAAATATAGATCATGCACCAGGACCTTAATGCAGAATTCTTAAAAATCTGTTTAAATATTTCACTTGGCCTCACAATATTTAATTTTTTGAGCAGCTTTCTGAGATAGGTAAGTACTACTTCCACTTTATAACTGTGAAAATTAAGTAACAAGCTAAAACTGACAACACTCTTTCAAACCATGTAAGAACTTTTCTGCTGATCTAGGAGCTGATTACCTAGACCAAGAACAACTGTTGCCTCTCAGGAGAGAGGAGAAAATTCAGCTAACTCTGCAGCAGTCTGGACTGTATGACTTTACTGCCTGTTTTGTTGTTTGTGGAGAGCTGCCCTCTGATTCTTCTACAATTACTAGTGCTCATGAGATGTGTCAAAGAGACCTGACTCTCAAACTGGCTTGTTGGGTGATACATTTTCTTCCCATTCCCTCCATCACTCATGTTTCGGACACTCATGCAAAGCCTAGCTGCCTACTGATTTTTAACTTTTACTGATTTTCACTATCTACAGAGAAAATAGCACTTCCTATTGCTTTTAGCTAATGTAAACATATAGAGAATTGTGAACAGTTACAGGCACACTGAACCAGTTATATTTTTGCATTGATCTTCCACCTAAATGACAACAGGTTTGAGGAAGAGAATTTCAATATTACTTTGACTCCATAGATTTTGGTTGTTTTTTTGTGTTTGGGTTTTCTTTTTGGTTTTTGTTTGTTTGTTTGTTTGCTTGTTTTGTTTGTTTGCTTAGCTCTTCAGAATTCACAAATACATTCACAAGGGCATTTAATATCATCTCACTTCTTAGGAAGAAAACAACATGGTGCCTTCATAAGCTATTTGGTAATATGCTCTCTTGCCGTAGTTCCATGTTCTGTGACAAACTAGCAGAAAACAAAGAGTTGTTTGAAAAGTCCTCTGTGTGAAGCACTATGTGACCAGATAATGACATAATGAATTTTGCAGAACTGTCTATCTAGAGAAACTGCAATGAATAAGCAACCACATCAACAGTAATTAGAATACAATGCTTTATGCAGCACACATGCACAAAAAGAACTTTGGCACAACTGAGAGGGTCAATATGCACCATTAAAACAGTGTCTCCTATAACACATGAAGGGAGAGTTTTAAAGAGCTTAACAAAATTCTGGAAATTTAAGTTAAATGCATTTTAGAATTTACATGATATAACAAAAGGAACACTTACAAATGCTTTAGCTGTATCATATCTGAAAGGCAAGTTATATATTTTTCAAAGAAAATAGGGATATTGTTATTTTTCTTGCAAAAACACAGATTATTTGAAACTTGGAATTTCTAATTATGACACAAAGCCAAATCTAATACCAAAAGGTAATGAAATGTGCATTTATTATGTTTTATAATGTATATCTTGATTCTGGTGAATCTCTGGCTTGTTGTCTTTAGAAGATCCAGCAAATTGTGACAGTGATCTTCAGTAAAATCACATAAAATAATAACTTCTCCTAACAACATCAGTCACTAAGAAAGTAAAAAAAACTATTGCAATTATCAACAGTGCATTGAAACTGTTTTTTTCAATGTGATTATTAATCTTAGAGCTTTCTTTGGAAAATGAGATTTTCTGATTATTCTTGTTTCCAAAAATTATATTAGATATTATTTATGTCACTTTTGATAAAAGGGGCTACTAAACAGTAAGGTGCTAGAATGTTCTGAAATATACAATATTTTAGTCATGCTTTGTCAACTTTATAGCATGAAAAATGAACAATCTACTCACATATCTAATTACCAACATACTTGCTGGTGTAACAATGAAATGCTGAACATACATTAGAGATTACCATGATCATTATACATCTGATCCTGCTTAAACATGTGAATATTGAAAGGACAAAATTTATAAGCATTCCTTTTACTATTTCAATTCTAGAAGGAAAGAAAGAAAGAAAATATTCTATCTTGAAACATGTTATTTCTTTAAAATCAACTATTGACAGCAATGCAATTCAGGGTATGAGGTAATGTTTGACTTATCTTAGGGAAAAAGGACATAACAAAAATATTGGTCAAAAATGAGAATACCAGCCATCATTATTATTTTCATGTATGGACACCTACTTAAAAGATGGAGAATGGTTGAAATGCAACGAGAATATTGGTCAGGAAACCACTTTAACCACTTCAGAGATTAAAAACCCCTTCCTTTTTACCACTGGGCTACACGGGCACTCTCACTAGGACAGTCAATATACAAAATATAAAGTTTGGTTCATGTCAGGGTTTAGGATTGGGGCCAGATTAATGATAGAGATGAGGGGATTGAGGACACCCTCAGTAAATTTGCAGACGACACCAGGTCAGATGGGTGTGATGGATAGCTGCTAAGGCACTTTACCAGTTTCCTCAGGACCCATGGATGTATCTCATGATGTCCCATGGACTTGTGTACCTTCAGGTTCCTTAGATTGTCTCAAACCTGACCTTCTCCTACAGTGGGTTGTTCTTCATTCCCCTAGTCCCTGTCTTTACTCAACCTGTGCAGTGTGGCTGGAGCACTTGCTGGTGAATAAAGAGGCAAACTGTGATTTGGTACCTTAGCCTTCTCCATGTCCTGAGTAAATAGGTCTTCTGTTTTCTTCCAGGCCCACTTCCCTAGTCTTACCACCAACATACCTATAGAAGGTTTTCTTGTTGCCCTTGATGTCCCTGGCCAGATTAACTGAGTGCTGTATCCAGTTATGGGCTCCCCAGTACAAGAAAGATAAGAACATACGGAAACAAATTCAGCAAAACGACACCAAGATGACTAAGGGACCAAAGCCTCTTTTGGGTGTTCAAAATCAGACTGGACATGGTCCTCCATGCTCTATGTGAGTCTGCTTGAGCAAGAGTATTGGACAGGATGATCTCAAGAGGTCCCTTCCATCCTAAATAATCATGTGATTCTGTGTTTCTGTGTTCTTGAGATATTCCTGTAAGATCAGTTAATTTAAGAAAACATAGTGTTAGATAGAGCATGAAGGGTACAGGAATTCAAGTATCTGCTCTTCAAGTCATCAGCTAATGACCTCATAACAGCTAACAGATCACTGATGAAATACTGAACACTGTTGCTGATTAAAAGCAAAACAATTGCTTCAGAAAGTGACATGTGTTTCTAAACACATTGAATGTTCTGTTCAAATACAAAATCTGAAATTGGAACGAAAACAAAAAGTAATTATTCTACACTCTCTATGAGATTCCATTCTCATATTTGAGTTACTTCAGACCACATAGAATAATTTATCTGGTTAATTGTAATGTTCCAAATGATCAATTTTAATTTAATGTATAAGAATTTAAATGCATTAGTTTGGTATAAAGCATATATTATGGGACTATATTCAAGACTGAATAACAGATATAGTGATTTACCTGTGTAAAACTGTAACAGCTTGATTGATGGACTGGGATTAAGGTTTTCAAAGAACAAACAATGTATAGGCATACAGTTGCACAGACCTTCATACCTTATAGTGGCAAATGTGATGATAACTTTATGAAATAGATAAAAATTGCAAACTGAACTGAGTCCACTACTGCTTTTACAAGGCCTAATAGATCATAATCAGCTGCAGATAACTTCAGTGGAATATCATCCCTATGAAAGCCATTTGTAGGTCTTGTCCCACTAGGATTTATGCTGAGTTATGATTTCCAATTTCTATTGAAAATGCAGAAAATACAGATGTGTATGTTTGTAGATACAGTCCTTCTAAAAGTAATTCCAAATGTAATTCAAAAATTATTAATTCTACTAATGTCCTACAACATTTCCAGTTTTACACAACAAAACATAGGTATGATTCATATATGTACTGACTTTAAAGTAAAAATTAAAATATACAGTGTGCAATATATTCCACTTCAAAACACATCTAAATGCATTTTTTTTATTAACTTACAAATTCCTATGATAGAATAACAACTCCTAAATGTGTTCCAGACTACTTTCACAGTTAATCTTCAAAGAACTTTGGAAAGGGGAGGTGTGATAAGATATTGCATCAAGTTGGCAAGTTATCTACCAAAACACCTTTCCATTTCTCATTCATTGTATATCTGATTATGGTAGAGCTCAGTATTGCAAGTATGAAGCTTAGGAGTATTTGAAGAGAACAAAATGTCTCCCACACATCATGAATATAGGCTATAATATACACCTGTTAAGATACAAAGCCACTGATATTTTAGAAGAGCTACTCAGATGTTTCCAATTTGTCAAGCAAAAAATTCCTGTATTCCTAGGTATAATGTTGGAAATAAGAAAATCAGTAATTTTTTGTTTTAATGATTTTATGTAATTTTCAGTAACACTTGCACACTATGCAGAGCACCCATCTCTAAATAGTAATAAAAAGATTACTTAAAAGTATGCACTAATATAAAAACATACATGTATATGGAATGATATAATGATATTAAATAGGTGCACTTCATGACATTATTATATAAATTAGCCAACAGATTGTATGAATGGTGATTTACATAGGCTTTTTTAAAACATAGTTTCAGAATGCAGATGCAATAAAAATCTTAGTAAGATCAGTTCAAACAACTGTCTCTTCTGTAGAAAAGGAGGAATTGTAGGCAAAACCATGGACACTGATAATATAGTCATGTAGTTTGGACTCAGTACATTATGTCTTATCGCTGTTTGCCCATGGAGGTACAAAATCATGTTGAGGACTTTCACAGTTCAGAACATACTTCTGCTTTTGAAGCATGAAGATCAAATAATAAACTTCAGCAGCTTCTGTACCACGGCATGGTCTAGGCTACAGCTGGCCAAACAACATTAACTGAATAATTTATTTAACAAATAAATCTTTTTATGGACATCTAAAAGTGCTCTTCTCAGCCATAAGCAAATGCTTACGTCTATACCACTGATTAAAGCGTAACAGAAAACTGGAATCTACTACATTCAATATGTTCACTTGGAAGATATTAATGCATATAATACAATAATAAAGCTCTGTGGAGATAGACATTATGTTCACTGAATTCCAGAGCAGAACTCAGACAATTCTGCAGGTAAATAATATTGAAAAGAGCGAGATTATACTATACAGGCAAGAGTTTAATTAATGCTTGCTTAGAATATTGCAGATGGAAAAGAATCTGGTGTTCCCTATCACTGCCTAGAACAGATTAAAGTTTTTTAGGAAGTATAAAAAGTTACCATTTAAAGAAGAAAAGTGTAAGATGCCTAAAAATATATATATAATAAATCAGTATTCCTACACTAAAAGTTAAAATCCACCCCGCTATCTAGAAAAATCCATGCTGTGGTTATGTGATTATTTCAAACTCTTGCTTGTTAAAGTTTCTTTTGTTCAACCACTGAATTGAAGAAACACCATCTGGTCCCAGTGATAGTCATATCACTTTAACCTCAAATAACGTACAACAAATATTGCATCAGGCAAATGCATTTGAGAACATACACATGGAATGAAACGTGTTTGAACTAATGTTCTTTGCAGATTTTTAAAGAAAAAATCCATAAAAGCAATCCAAAATACATTCAAAACTGATTTAATCATCAGCTTTGAAAGAAATGATCATATCTAAGGAAACTAGTCATCTAGTTGGGAAAGTGATAGCTGTAAACCATGGGGATTTCTTAGTTTCCTGTACATAATGGATTTATAAAGAAAAAGTTTGAGAAGATGGAAATTGGCTTCTATAGATGTTATTGGTTGTATTAATTGCACTGTTTATCCACTGGAGCCATAGTTGCATCCAAAACTGTAATATGTGTCAAATATGATCTTATAGACTTACTCAAAGTCAAATTTAACAGAAATATTTTCTCCTGATTGGAGTGTACCCAAACAGTCTTTGTCTCTTTTCCTGCAGTACAGGAAAAAATCTCATTAATTTTTGAGGTAATACATACAGATAGAGTTATCTATCTTCAACAGCCACTGAGAGAACACAAATCAACAGTTTTGTCATGCACTCATATTTTATAGCCTATGATACAAGATCCTGGGGGACCACAAATGCCTTGTCAATTTTGCTTTTTTCTTTGGCAGAGGTTAAGGATGATTGCTGAAGGATTATAGTTTTATTGCTGCTTGGTGAAGGATATACTGCTCTCTCTACATTTTAGAAGGACTCACAAGAATAATCACTAGTAATTTTGAAGGCCAAGTCCATAAACTGAGATGCATGCAAATCCCTGCCAATCACAGCCTACAATCAGACCTTGCAAGTTATTTAGTATCCCACTGTTTTAAAGATAGCAGTATAAATTCCAGTAAACACAGGTAATGTGTCAATTGAACCGACATTAATTTTTTAGTGGAACAACAGGGAGAATGAACCCATAAATATACAAATGTTAATTTTGAGGTAAAAAAGACCAAAATAAATTATTTTTTCAATGTGAACGTTATAACTAGTAACATTCATTTCAATGTCCTCTAACTGCATTCATTGCTAAGATTAGGCTTTGAAAACTGTACAGTATTTGAATATCTTAATTTTATGAAGCAGATACCATGCTAATACAGTGCAGACAATGAACTGACCAATGTCTCACACAAGAGTTTTCTCTGAGTTTAAAAAGCAAATTTAGAACCATTTGTTAGTACCGAGCTGTGTAGTTCTATCTAGTATGTTCTATGAGAAAATAGTTTTTTATTTGCTGACTCATAAGGAGAGGAAGAGAGATAATTTTCTTTGTAAATTTTATATACATTTATAATTCGTACAAAAATTCTGAAATAGATTAATAGTCTGTCAGCTAAGGATTAATTAGATTTGAATGTATGTAATGTGATTTTGCTTCATTAATACTAGGCACAGAATAAAAGGAAAACGCTTTTTTAAATAGAACATAAAAGTAATGTACAGACCTGTGGTTGAGAAGAAATGTAAAATGGAAATTAAACAGTTTTTTAGATGGTAGATCCTTTCAGACTTCCATGTATTGAAAAGAAGGTTTATATTTATATTTTAAGTTGTTTGTTTCTAAAAGAATATGGTAAAACTTATGGGGTCAAGTGTAAAATCTAATGAAAAATCCTAAACAGTATTTTCTCTCATATCAATCTACTCTATATCCTGAGCAGCATTTTAGAATTTTGCAATAATTACAATATACAGAAACAGCTCAGAAAGCAAATATAAAAATCTTTAGATGATGCTTTAATTTTCCTGGTTTGGTAGTAAGAAGGTAATTTTGAGAACTCCTTTATTTTACTCTCTTTTGTATACCATCCTCTAATAGCAAAAATGGTTCTAGCTAAAAGAACCATTAATTTAATAACTTGTGCAATAAGTATCCTCACATCACAAATGCTTACAGTTTAGATGTAACAATTAGCTCTGGTACTTCAAGTATGAAATAAATAAAATAAAATCTTAATCAGAGTAACTTGAAAAGTTATATACATGTCAGAATGATTTCTAAAATATTTTTGAACATTAACTTTACCATTATTTTAATGTCACAAATATAAACATAGCAAACATCTATATTAATTAATTCTTACCCTTTTCCTAA
Source organism: Chloroceryle amazona (assembly GCA_027560015.1). Classification (NCBI taxonomy): domain Eukaryota; kingdom Metazoa; phylum Chordata; class Aves; order Coraciiformes; family Cerylidae; genus Chloroceryle; species Chloroceryle amazona. The sequence goes on from JANHFX010001366.1 coordinate 75,923, forward strand.
CTTGCATATATGAAATTCCATGAGTGGAAGAGAGGTAATCCATTACCAAGGCATGATACTAATATATTTTCCAAAATACTATATTAAATATTTTTTGAACTATTGTGTGTACTAGATGAAATATGACAGTACTGGTCAATCACCACTGTATACTGCTGACAGTACAGTTGCATATATAGATGTGACAGCTTATTGCACTGTGAGATGTTGTTAGCATGCCCACTTTAAATTTTGCATCTGAAACAATAAATTAATCCTATATTTAACTATCATTCCAATGGAAAATCTAATTTATTTGATGAGTAAGTTACTAAGCATAAATTATGAACTACCCATTTATAACCTACACAGTTATGTTTAAATTGTTTCAGTTCTCAAATTGACTTAATGTGTAACTGTAAAAGTATCTGGAGTTTGAATGATTGATTAGTTCTCCAAAGGAATGAAATAATCTGTGGGAACTAAACTGTGTTTTTAATCAAGGACACTACCTTATGAAAAAGGTTCCCAAATATGCACACAATTTTGTATTCCAAATGACCTGTCATTTTATTGTCAAAACCAACCCCCAACAATGTGAAATCAGACTTTATTGCTCAATATATATGACTAAAACTCTTTAGTGTAACACAGTGGTAAGTTCTTACCTTATTGTGATAGGGATGAGTATACCCTTGCTAACGGATTGCTTGACAGATACAGTCAGAATGTTCTGAGAATTTCCACAGCTGAATCGAACTGTTGGTCTTCCCTCCACAAGATACAAATGAAGAAACTGTTCTCCATAATTCCTTTCATTAGCTTTGAAAACAAAAATGGAGACAGTCACACTTCTGAAACTGTAGGACTTTGCAAAAATATTCCACACTACTGGAGCACCTTCGCCAGTCATAATGCCTTTGTGACATTGAGGACTCTTCTATTTATACACAGGACTCTGTCAGAATAGAGTAGTAACTATGAGAATAAAATTAAACTCCGTATCAACAACTCATATAAGAGATCAAAGTAAAAGGAAATAACCAAAAGACAAAATTTACTTTTATACTACTGTAGTTGCATAAACCTTGAGACCTTTAATTGGAAGTGAACTTTTCCCCATTTCCAGAATTATCATTAAGGTGACAAAAGTGATTATAAAAAAATCCAGACAAATCAGAAAAATACTATAACATCATGATTTACTATTTCATTCTGTTTTTCAACTGTATTTCAGGAAACAAAAATTGTAAGAGAATATTTCTTTCTTAACATCTCTGTGGGCATGAACAATTGACCTTTCCCAATTAATAATTCATTTCAGGATTGATGAGAAGAATAATTGTTATCTACTAAACATCAGACATGCCATGTTACTTGTATAGTTGTAACTAAGAGAAAAAAAGATATTAAAAAAAAAAAAGTTTTGAATTTGTTCACTTTACTGAATAGTATATTGTAAATATGACTGCAAAATATTTATATTTAAATGATTGATGGCACACAGTTCATCCGCTAAAAAAGGCAGCAACTACAATTGCAAGTTACTTTGGATGGGTATTATTTTTTGAATTTGCCCTTTGAATTTAACTATTTACTTCTTATAGAAGTTAGACACAGTTCCTGTTTAGAATTTTTATTCCCCTATAAGACAAACTGTTAAAATGTTAATTTGTTCTTTGTACTATATTTTACTACATTTAACTGAAGTAAAAAAGACTCAATAGCTAAGTCATGAAATTGAATTTACTGCGCATATTTGTTCGGCAGTATTTGAGTACAATATTAGGATGTTCTTCTTAACTTCCAGAATCATAATGTTTCGAAACCAGGGACCTTGAGCTTCCAAATCATATCTGTATCCAATTCTCTAGCTTTTCAGCATGCTCATCTCCCATTTATTCTCTGTAGCTGAGCTGAGAAAAAACACGCAATATATACACTCTACAAATAAACTTTTTATGAGGGTATGTGGTCATAGAGACCATTTGCTTCCTCAAGGATCAACAACCTTGGCAAATGAGATGATAAGGAGAAGGGGGAAACCAAAACATGCAAAGGGACAACACTGAAATTAAATGGAGATAGTAACAGGAACCAAACCTTATCTGTTACACTAACTGGTATGGGTATTCAGTGTGGGAATGCTTATTTCAGTAAGATTATTTGATTGAGGACCTTGTCAAAATGGGATGATAAGGGGAAGGCATGAAGCAAAACATAGATGTGACAAACAGTAATGGAAACAATGACAAGAAACCAATCTTGTCAAGTCACACTAATGGATGGTCTGTCAAGAAATATCAAGCATCATTTCTAAGAGGGTCAGCATGGACTTTGTAACTGAGAAAGGTGCAAACATGGGAAGGGTTGTGTTGGTGGAACTAAGCAAACCAATGAGCCAATGTGTACAATCAGGGAATTAGGAAAGAACAAAGGAGGGACGTATCTGAAGAGGTACAAAAGGGGAGAGCTGAATGTAAAATGCGGTCAATCATTATGCCCGTCTGACTGAGCCCAGGACCTGATCACTTCAGTCTGTCCTGTCTTCTTACTAAATTCTTTCTTAACTATCTCTCTGTGTAATCTCACTCTCTATCCCACATATTAGAGTGCTGCAAAGAATAAGTTCCAACTACTGGGGGACTAGTGTGAGTGCGTTTGGTGCCATGTACTGAAATCAGACTGGTGGTGTAGGCACCCTGGCTTGTGGTGTCAGCTAATGGAACCAGTGGAAGTCTTCATGCTAGGGACTGGAGCAGATGTGGCCTCTTAGATACCAGCCACTAGAGTTGTGTGTTTGGGGGCGGATGGGGCTCTGCAAGGACTAGGTACAAGTATAATATATAATATATACAGGTGTGTGAGCCAGGGAGTAGGAAAACCATAGGGTGGGTAAGAAGGTTTGGAATACAGACAGGGTTATCAGATGGACACAAGGAGCCATGCTGGTACATGGCTAATCCACAAATGTGCATCTGCTTGTGAATCTAGCAAGTGTCACATGTGTGCCTTCGCTAGTGAACTTCTACCTCTAGCAGTTAGAGAGGAGGAGAGGAATTAGCTTTCTACAGTCATGTTTCATGTGAGTCCTCTAGATAGGTACTGTTGAAGGCATTGTCTTGCATGGGGTAGCCTGCATAGCCAGTCGTGTCATGGTCTCTGTGTGACTGCATGTGTGCACAAGTCTGTGTGTGGGATTCATGTTTAAATTTGCATGATTTAACCTGCAAATGGGAAAACAACAGACATGCCCAGCAGCCTGGGATGAACACCCCCGAGTCTCCAGGCTGGATTCCAGCAGCTAGGCAGGAGGAAGTGTCAGACCTGGAGATGGTGGAGATCTCATCTTAGAATGTCCCTTAACATTTTTACTCAGAAAAGTAAAAAGACTGGGAGTGTACTGGGAACAGCTCCTTGCTGGAAAACCTAATTTTAAAGAGAAAGTGATAAACTTTAATTTGGAGGACAAAAATAAAAAGTTGACATATTTTAGCAGATAGAGGCAACAGATGCTTGCAAGTTCCTGATTATTTGCTTTTGTATAGTTCATAGAAGAAACAGTACACAATGTAAACTCCCTCCCTAAAAGCATCTTTCTACTCAACACAGAATTTCTTCTTCAGTCTGTTACAAATCACGATGACCTACTGAAAGTCTTTTATGCTTACACATATTTTGTATTCTGAATACCTAATTAACTCCGAAGCTACTTTAAATTGACTGGATTTTATGCCTTTGGCTTTTATGATTTCATTTTAAAATGGTCTGATAATTTCCTTTCAAAATACATTGCTCTATCACTCTTAAAAAAGTCACTGCTTTTTAAGCCTAACATAAGTGATATATGCACATACAGCATAATTTGTTTCCTTATCTTCTCCTCTCCTTGCGTATGCTCTTGCAGGCATTTCCAATTTCTGTCAATAAGTAAATCTGCAAGTTACATTGAATTCAGAGAGAATGAAGTGCGAGAGGGTTGAGAGTGTATGTACCGAAAAACATCTTGAAGAAGTGAATTTACAGATGAATAGCTTATTTCTCTTCCCCAAGTCCATTCACATTGCCTGTTAGTGAAAACCTAGAATAAGGTTCTCATCATTACCAGTAAAGTGAGACAGGTCCTCCTGTGGTACCATTACTCCTTGAAACCTCAGTGAGTGTTACTGCTTGAACTTCAGTCTAGAGAGCATTTATAAGTCACACTTAAATGTGACTAATAACATTCTTCATATTATCTACTAGGTGGTATGAAATCCTTTGAAAGGACAGTCCTTTAAAGCTTTCTACAGTGAGCATGAGGACACAGTGTCCTTCTCAAGAATTTTGTTCTGTCAAGGAAAGGTAGCACATTCTACCTAGTGTATATGGTGGGAAGTTGCCTTCCGTGTCTTCATTGTCAAATGAGATGATAAGGAAAAAGAGGAAACCATAACATACGGAGGCACAACAGACGAAACAGACAGGTTAAGCAAAACATACAGGTTCTGGGAACAGACAGAGATCAGGAACCGTCCAAGTAAAAAATCTTTTTGGATATTAGGGGTACCTTATCTTGACCTTAGTAGGAAATCTGGTCAGAGAAACCAGATGTCAACAATCATTCTTTCACAGGAAACTGCAAGAAGGAAGGCTGTTTCTGTACATCAGTATGATGGCAAGAAAGTGGCCACTGGGTTCAAAATGGTTGCCTATCTAGAAAAGACAGATTTAAATTCCCATTAAGTTATGTGATGAAACTTTATTAGGCAAACCCCACATTTTGACACAAAGATACTGTAAAATGATCTGCTTGAAAATGATAGCTGAAATAGCAGATAAATAAGCTATGACTGAAGTGCCTGAAATTCCTATCTTTTCTTTTAGGAGGTGAGTAGAATATAGGTATATCTGGGGAACAGAACATCTGAGAGAAGAGGAAAATCATTTATGAGCACAACTTATGAAAAAGGAGCTGGTGTCCTTAAGGAATGCTACAAACATTGGCTGTGATATCTGAAATCCAATTGTCAGAAGTTATAGAATACCATATATAGCAGAAGTTAAACGATCTGTCTTTTAAGGGTTTGTGAACAGCAATATGCTGACGCTGTTAAAAGTGAAAATAATGAAGTAAAACTTTATAACTCTATCTTTTTTTTATGACCACTTGCAATTTATTTTGCTTTGTGGTTAAATATCACAATTTGCTTTGACATGTTGATGAAATTATATCATGCAAACAAGTAAAATCAATAAGGAATAGAATAAGAAATTGTAAGAGTTCATAGTGTATTCAGCAAAGAAATATCTCTCAAATTATGGCTAATCTTTATTGGCACAAACATAATAATTTTTTATATTTTCAAACTTTTTCTCCTGACCTATTTAAAGAGTAATGTCCTCATATTCTACCAATAGCTTAAAGATAACTGCAAAATCTCCAGACATTTTTAATCCATTGACTGATACTATTTGTATGCTTCTTAAAGACTGAAAAAATTGGGGAAAACATCATTATTAAGAAGGTAAGTACATTTATCTGTGTATTAAAGTAGACGATGGGTTACAATCTATTAAAAATGAAGTGCAAATAAGTTCTTTTGGAATTAGTTTCTTTGCCTCTGACATATATAATAATTTTCTATAAATCATTTATATCCCTCTCTTTCCCCATGTTTTTATCAGACCTTCATATTTTGGCAGCCTCTGCAAACAATAGTTAGGCCCCAGTATTTGTTACTTTCAACCAACCATTGATAACATCCTTACCAATTAAGGCATTAAATAGGAAAATGCTTTTCGACAACCATATGGTATGATTTAGTAAAGTGACATGTCCAAAGCTGTTACTGATTCTCACATTCTGTCAATTAGTTAACCTATAAGTAGGTTTATTTTCTGTATATATCATTTATTCTTCTTACATATTTTTATATATGCATTTACATTAACTGCTAAAAGGTATTACAACAATGCATCTGCACTTTTAAGTGGTCACATCTCTATTTTAAGATGCATGAATATGTATTAGTGAAAAAGCACAGATCATCTTTTTTGATCTTCACTGGCTGGTGTACTCGGTAAAGATAAATAATAGCTTTAAATCTTTTACATTTTCCCTTAAAATTCTGACTTAAATCTTCTTTTTATGCATAGTGATTGATTCAAAGCCATTTCTATATCAAAAGCATCTTGTCTGAGATTTCTCACTGTAATTCAATGTTTATGAATTATCTGCCAGAGAAATAGTGTAGCCTCATCATCACCTGGCAAAATCAGGTCTCTTTGTAAAATGTGTCATCTGAAAGAGGACTTTATTTTTATTTTTATTTTTTTTTTAAATAAAAATGTGCAATTATTTCTCTAGTAAAATATAACTGAAACAAGAAAATGAGTTAAATTCCTATTTTTGAAAATGCTTTCTACAAAAATAGAGGATTTTTTGCTTTATGCATTTGTGAAACTTATTGCAAACTCAGTCATGGAGCTATTGCTAACATCAGTATCCTAACAGATAATGAACATGTCTGGAACATTAACCTTTTTTTTATAATTCTCTAGTTCTTATATCTAGTGAGTACGGTAGCCTCAAGATGACTTTCTGCTGATAGTTCATTTTATTAGCTGTTTGATGGTTTCATAGCTTCAAAAAAGCAGCAACAGAAGCATGAGTTCTACTACTATTAAAAGGAGCACAGCTGACAACAGCAGCTTCTCTTTGGAAGTTTTTAGAAGGGAAAATGAAAGACAGAGTAAGGAGGAAAAATCAGGGATGAAGGAAGAACAGAGCGAACATATGAATTTATGAAAGATACTATGTTTATCTGGCAGAAAAGCTTGGTGTCTGCATATGGAAATAATAAATTTCGAACTTCTGGATAATCAGTCCCACTGTCTGTGTCATTGATGAAGTCAGTAAACAGCATTGGTCCCTGTACAGACCCCTGAGGGACCACACTTGTCACTGATCTCTCCATCTGGACATTAAGCCATTGACCCTGTGGATGTGACCATCCAATCAATTGCTTATGCACTGAATAGTCCACTCATCAAATCCATAACTCACCAGTTTAGATAGAAGGGTGTTGTGGGGCACCGAGTCAAAGGCTTTATAGATGTCCAGATAGATGACACCCATAGCTCTTTCCTTGTCCACTGATGGAAGCACTCCATCATAGAAGGCCACTCTGTTAGGCAGGACCTGATGAAGCCATGCTAGCTGTCTTGAATCATTCCCTGTCTCCCATGTGCCTTAGCATAGCATCTTGGAGGACCTGTTCCATGATCTTCCCAGGCATAGAGGTGAGGCTGACAGGTTGGTCATTCTGAGGGTCCTTCTTTCTACCCTTTTTAAAAATTTGGCATTTTGAAAAGCAGTAGACATAAATATTCTTTTTGGGGCTAAAGTGTTTTACATCTAAAGAAAGTCTCATACAGATAATAATAAAAGAGAGAATTAAAAAATACCATGAAGCTTATACTACTTCTAACTGTAGTTTATAAATACAAAGTGCAGGAGAATTCACATATATTACTTCCAGATTAATATAAAAATAACAAAAATTAATCTAAATAATTTAAATTGGCAAGATTACTTTGTGTATACAAACCCTAGGAAGCTGCACAGAACAGATCATGCTCCTAAACCTTTTGTCTTTGTGGAGCAAATCTACCACATAAATTGCAGAAACACATTTTTCTAGCTCTTCCTTGGTTCGGGAAGAAATCACCCCAGTTTCCAGGTTTTCCATTCGGATAGAAACTACAAGGTAAAATATATAAGAAAATGTCCAACTGGTAGAGAAACCTATTTTTCTTTGACTAGTGAAAAGCATACTGCTTCAGAAGTTCATGCCACATACTGAAGAAGCAACATTTTTCTGTGGTCTGAGTGTGCAAGTATACTCTCTGGGAACTGCAAAAGTATCCTCTGAAGTGTGAAATCACAGCAAAAACTCTGCAATATGGCAAATTTGCAGAACTTAAGGTACTTCTGCAAATCAAAAAAACTTTGGAACCGAAATCACAATTATAATAAAAAGTACATCTCAGCCCAACTATGGCGAAGCTGTTTTGCTCTAATATATTGTTCCAAACTTCTTCAACATTTGTATTTTAAAGTTATAATGGTTATTACTGGAGTCACATGCTTACTATATGCTTCCCTGTCAGGAAGCAGCATTTTCAGTTGTAAGTTATGCTTTGCTCAACGAGTCATAAATTAAAGAACTTTCCAGAGCAACACAAAGAATGATGGTTCAAATGTTATAATGCATCATGCATTAGAATATTGAAAGGTCTCTCCTGCATTTTAATGACACATTTTGCTGCTGAATAGGAAATACCAGCTGATGTACACTAAAGTTAATAAGGACCTGAAAAAGCTAAAACTGATACTTAGTTTCAAGTATCATTGGTACTCACTGTAAAGAATTGTGCCATTTAGAGCGGTTGTTTTCACTGTCAAGTACACAGTCGTCAAATTACTTGTTTCCTGCCCAGATGCAATCCCGGTCTTGGATACAGATGTAAGAGAAGGGAGTTCCAAATAAGAATTTCCAGTGAAGGATGGAAAGAAAAGTGCTGTGTCTGAAATTAATAACCAAAAGCTACTTTTATTAATTTATTACAAAATAAAGTAATAAAATACAATATAATTAGCATATCACATTAAAAATATAAATTCTTTGAATACCTGTGAATAATCAACTATATTATTTACAGAACATGCATATAAATTTATTTAATTTCATATATTCAAGTTAAATATGCAGAAAATGAAAATATTCTAGCATCTACATATTACCAGAAGTGAAAAGAATGTTATAGCATAGACTACTGTGTGAATATGCAATGAAGTTCAAAATATTGGCACAAATTTTCATCTTTACAAATGTGTGCATGCAGAAGTTTTGTCCTATCATAGCCCTTTGAAGTATTTTTGGTTTGTAGTTGTAAATAAGAAACACAGGTTTTCTTAATTTTGAGGATATTCAAATGTTCTACGTTTGAAATTATGATGAGGATACTATTGGGCAGTATACACATTTTTTTCACTACAGTGCTCTTGTCTTGAAAATAATCTCAAAATAAGATTTTAAACTGTGAAGACTGAACTTTTGCAATATTTATTTCATTAATTACTTCTGTCATTATGGTCTTGTGCTTTTTTTTCCCCCTGTAGCTGAGATAATAATCACACAAGCAAGAAAAAATAGAGTAATTGAGGTTATGCAAAATGTCTTCTGCATGCCTTAAGCATCTCAGTTAAGCAATGCGCCTTGAAGAGTGTCCAAATTCATCACTAGGGATATGAATAAAGAATGAGAAACAAGAAAACCAGTCTGATTTCAGGTAACATTTCTGTGAAGAAAAGTCAGGACTCCTCCAACTAGAGAATATCATGTTTGGGTGGATCTTATCAATGACTATAGATACCTGTTTGGAGAAGATTAAGAAAAGGGAGCCAGACTTTTCTCATCAATGTTCCCTGACAGGCAGCATGCACAAATTAAAACCCAGGAAATTTTACCTGAAGACATGAAAACTCTGTTTCACCATGAGGGTGGTCAAATGCTGCCATACATTGCCCAGAGAGATTTGTCAAGTCTTGATTTTAGGATATTTTCAAAACCTGACTGGATGTGGTTGTGAGAAACCTCCACTAGATGACCTTGCTCTGCTTGGGCAGGTGGTTGGATGAGATGATCTCAGGAGGTCTATCCTCAATGGTTTAGTGATTCCATGATCTTTCACAGATGAGCTCTGTGCAGAGAACATTAATTCTTAGTCTTCAAATGTAGTGTCTTCAGAAACCTTAGTGTAATACAGTACTCACAATATAGTGGTACATCTTGCAGCTAAAGCTATTAAAGTGTCTTTTATTAGGAACTTTTGAAAAACTACTGAACTTTGATATCAACTGTCCACAGTTTAGTTTCTACATTAAAAATAATATTTTGTGATTTTTCTTTAGGCTAGCTGAAGGAAAGGAGGAGAATAGAAAGAAGGGTAAGGTTTCATAGGATATCTGGGCAATCGCAAATGGTAGGACTACCTTATCAGACCTTTAGCTGGGATAGTTTGCTTCAAAGGAGAGATCTTCCATAAAGACCTACAACTTTTCAGGGAATTCAGCACCCTGCATCCATAAGTCTCTGCAGTAATGGGGTAGCCAAAACTACTGAGAAAATTGCTATTTCAACTGCAGCGGCTACACCTGCAGTGTTGTGTCCAAAGCAGCCTAAACCTTTATCACCAATGCAGTGAAGTCTTCTCAGGAATCAGAAGAGATACAGCAAAGACAGAGACTTCACCAGAGACTTTAACTCACATCTGGCCAACAATGCTATTAAGGATGCAGAGTACACCCTCTTTGTCATGGTGTGCAGGCTATTAGCCTGATGATCCTCAACAATCATTCTCTGCCCTAAAGCTGTACAACAGTTGCAATATGTCACTGAGAGCGCAGGGGTTAGTCGACTTCAATAAAGGGCCTATGTGCAGAAAAATTAAACAGTGGATATCTCCTTGAGCTTTCATCTTCACACAGATTGAGACTGATTATATGCAATGTAGATCAGAAGAAGGAATACAGCCTCTACATGCAGAACAATGAAGCAAAGTTGCCACCAAAGGCTTCTTAAGCACAAGATACCAAGAAAAAGCTTCTATCCAGCAAAAGGGATCAGCTGTGAAGCATTCCAGTTCAACAGTTGAGAAGTACTGAAACAGGACATGGTCATCTATGCTTTCCATATCCCATACTGCAGGGGAGACACATGTTTGAGTAGCCACAGATCTTGCAGGGAATAACTTCCTAGTGTCATCCTCTTTACTGGAAAATGTACACATGGAAACTCTCTAGAACACTCTCCTCCATTTGGCCTACAAATTAAATTGCAAGAGTCACTAGCTAGAATAAGTGCTTGAATGGTAGAGGAAAATCTTTACTGTTAATCATACTAGTTTGTCATTTTATCTTTTGTTACTTTATTCTGCAACTCCAAAATTGTTTTAAGTGCACATATTCTTTTTTTCCTTAAATCTTGACAAATAGTAAAGCTAATTCTGAGTAAACTAATACATAAATAAGGACTCAGTTCCAAAAGAAGTTCTGGAGAGAAGGCTCTAATTCAGTATTAAGCATTAGCCAAGCACATATGGCAAGCATATGGCAAGACAGTAAAGAACACAAAGCATCCCAAGGACACTTTCAGCAATATTTGCTAATTTTAAGTATTCTTGTCTTATCTTGCATGTAGTGGAAACACTTTTTAAATATCCTTAATATTTGTTAAGCAGCAAGCAAGTATTTTCCAGGTTTACTGGTTTTGTCAAAAGTAAAAATCCTAAACCCCACTTTTGATTTGTTTTTTTAGGTCTCCTGTTTTATCATTAATGGAATTCATACATACAGCTAAGTGTAGATCCAGCATCTAAAATTAATTCAATAATAGCATTGAACAGCTTGATAACAGGGAATAGTTTGATGTATTGTAAATAGATGTTTGCAGTAAACTTCAGCCTCATGCACAGCATTATTAGTCCTAAAGCTTAACAACATCAAACTAATGACTTTCACAGTATTTTTGGAAATACTCAGTAATAACCTTTGAGAGACTTTATAAAGATATGAGTGTTAGGAGATCTCTGATAGTGGAGTATTGTTACCAAAATTGTAAGAAATCCATAAACAAAAGACATACCATCATTCTAAGTGAAGATCTTGACAAGATGTGGTATTGGGTCTGACTGAGCTGGAGTTAATTTTCCCCACAGCAGCCCTCACAGTGATGTACTTTGTACTGAGAGCTGGAAGGGTGCTGGTAACACCTGTGTTGTGGCTACTGCTGGGCAGGGCTCACACAGCACCAAGGCTGGGCTTATCCAACATTGCCTGCAGTGGGATGGGGTGGACAAGACCTTGGGAGGGGACACAACTGGGACAGCTGACTCAAACTGACCAAAAGGTTATTGCATACCATATTATGTCAGCTCAACAATAAAAACTAGGAAAAGAGGGGCCTGTCCTCTGGAGCAACTGCTGTGGGTTTCAAGCCCTGCTTCCTGGAAAATGGGACAAACATCACCTGCTGATGGGAAGTAGAGAATAAATATTTTATTTTCTTTTACTTCCACATTCAGTCTTACTTCACATTTTATTAAACTGCCTTTGTCTTAACCCATGAATTTCATCTTATGTTCTTGACACAGTGGCTTGATGGGCACTTAGCATCCAGTTAAGGTCAAGTGAAGATCTTGCTACATTATATGGATAATTATAGACTCATTCCACAAAGCTATGTTAAATATTAATACAAAATTATCTGGAATGAAAAAGGTGACATTCTATGGACTTTAACAAATCATTAAGTATCTCAAACTTATTAATACTTTCAATTTATACATATAATTCACAGAATCACAGAATGTTCAGTGTTGGAAGGGACCTCGAAAGATCATCTAGTCCAACCCCCCTGCCAGAGCAGAATCACCTAGATCAGGTCACACAGCAATTCAGGTGGTTTTTGAATGTCTCCAGAGAAGAAGACTCCACAACTTCCCTGAGCAGCTTGTTGCAGTGTACTGTTACCCTCACCATGAAAAAGTTTCTCCTTACGTTTACACGGAACCTCCTATGTTCCAGATTTCACCCATTGCCCCTTGTCTTATCATTGGACACCACTGAGAAAAGCCTGGCTCACCTTTTACATTCTTATAAACACTAATGAGCGCATTTATATAAATTAATGATGTCAACATCTATTACCCAGAGGCACCTGGGGAGGGGATGCAGGCAAGGAGAGCGCTCACCCTCTGACATATCAATGAACTTGTCTCTACTCACCCCCCTCATTTAGGCTTGTCCTCCACAGAATTTGCCATTCATAATGGCAAACAGTGAAAAGACATCTTAAATTATGCTTAACATGCATACATCAGACACAAAGAATATTATTGTAAATTCTTTATAAGAATTAACAAAATAGTAGCCCTAAAACCAATATTTGAGATTCCAAGTGAAAAAAAAAAAAAGGAAGATAATTTAACTTTCAGGAAAAAAAAATGCAGAAAATGCATGTATATACAATCAGAACCTATACTAAGATAAAATCATGGTTCTGAAAAATCAGTTGTTGATCATTGATGTAGTTTATTGAGTCTACGTATTAAGAGCCTAAAATCATTAGGTTTGTGATGAAATACACAGGTAGAATAGTATGGTCAAGGCTGCTTCTCTGGTATCTCTTTTTCCACTTCCCTTGTTTTACTAAGTTTTGAATTAGCAGGGATTAAAGTCCCATGCAACACTGAGCGTGGCTGCACACTGGTAGGTTCCATGTATTAAAGACCAAGAAGGCATATGCTGAACCACAATAAGCTAATAACAGAAATACTACTGATGCCAGCTATAATAATAATATGATATCAATATAAAATATATTAATATATTATATATAAAGT